>WSFP011416867.1:0-23590 GCA_009831015.1 Picea engelmannii
TAGTTGAATTGAAGAGAGTACTCTGAGGATATTTGGAGATAATGGGAGCATGAGGCGACTGATATGGGAGTGGAAAGAGACATGTTAGTGGTCATATCCTCCTACATCATGTGAAATTTGTAGAATGTAGGTAGGGGTTGTAAGGAGGGTCGTACAGGGGATTGTTTGGGTAGGGGCCCACCAATGTCAGTGGTATTGTTGAAAGTGGGCATGGCTTCGACCCATTTGGTAAATTAATCTACTGCCATGATAATGTACTTGTTTCCATTATTGGATGGAGGATGGAAAGTCATGAAGTATATGCCCTATTTGCAGAAGGGGTTGGCGCTGATGACTCGGTGTAGAAGAGATGGTGGCACTTGTGATTTTTTTTCATAAAGCTAGCATTTGTCACATTGCTTGACAGCGTGGATGCAATCATGAAACAATGTGGGCCAGAAGTACCCTGCTCGGATGATTTTTTGGGCAGTGGACATACTTTAGAGGTGACCACCACAAGCACCACTATGGAAATCATTCAAGACTCTGTCAACTTTGTTCATGGGAAAACATCAACAAGAATGGTGTCGACCCCACGTCGATAGAAGATGTCTTCGATGAGGAGGTATCGAGGGGCATGATGGTGAATGCGTTGAAGATCATATCAAGAGAGATGAGACCCAAAATTTTGTGTCCGTAGGTATATGAGGAGGTCACCGTACCAGGGGTCATCGAAGGGGATGAAGAAGAGGTGTTCGTCAGGAAAATTCGTATTGAAGGGGGAAGTTGTAGCATCTGAGGGAAGAGCCCTAATTAGTTCAGTGAGGAAAAGCACTTTCTTTCTTTTTGGAGTTGAGAACTCTAGATCGTATTATTTTAGGATAACGATGCATCGGGAAAATTTTCCATTAATCTATCGTCGAATAAGAAATTACTGCATGGAGTTGCAATCTACTATGACCTTGGTAGTTCAAAGAAAGATATAATGGCACAGATTTTGGACTGTGAGGAAAACTGCTAGGGAGAGTTTCTCATCATGATTATATTTCAAGGGTGGCCATGAGAGATTTTTACTAATGTATTAAATGACATGTTCACACCCATCATGCCCTAATTGGACGAGGACTCCTACTACTGAGATGGCTGAGGCTGACAAGTAGAGGATGTAATAACGATCATAGTCTGGGGAAGTAATCAAAGGGGCATTGGATAAGGTATCTTTTAAATCATCAAAATATGTTTGATCATGTTCGTCCCATCGAAACGGGATATCATGACATAGGAGGTGAAGGAAACCATGTGCGCGAGTGGTGTAGTCTGGGACAAAGAGACGTAGAAAGTTGGCTTTGCCTTGCAAGCTCTGCAGTTGGCGTAAATTCCTAGGTGGTGGGATTTATGTGATAGCTTGGACCTTGAGGGGGTCCACCATGATGCAGTGTTGGGAAAGAATGAACCCAAGGAGGCGTCGGATCGTGACACAAAGTACACACTTGAGGGGGTTCAAGCAGATATTGTACTAGCGACATCGTTGGAATACGATGCGTAAGTCGTCTAAATGCTAAGTTCACTTTTTCGATCGAGCTATGAGGTCATCCAAATAAGAAAGGATGATGCAAGAAATATAATGGAAACATAGGTCGTGGCCCGTTGAAATGTAGCACCTACATTCTTGAGTCCAAAATGCATGACGCGATAGGCAAAGGTACCCCACAAGGTAGTAAAAGTGGTTTTATATTGACCTACTGCATGAATTTGGATTTGATAGTAGCCAAAGAACCCATCCATAAAGGACAATGCCTTATGGCCGACACAGTCATCAATAATTTGGTTGATGAAAGGGGTTGGAAAGTTGTCTTTGGGAAAAGCATGGTTGAGATTGTGAAAGTCTGTGCACACGTGAATAGTGCCCTATTTTTTGTTAATGGGGATGGGGTTGGAGACCCATGAAGTGTACGCAATGGGGTAGATGAACCCTGCAGAGTGTAACTTATCAATTTCAGCTTTGATAGCTGCAACTTTGGATGGGTGAAGAGGGCATTTCTTTTGATGAACTGAGGCAACATCGGGCCATGTGTCGATTCGATGTTCGATGATAGAAGGATTGAGGCCAGGCATCTCTATATATGACCAGGAAAAAATATATTGTTATTCCTGAAATAGAGCTTTGTAAGCAGTGAGTTCTTCAGGGGAGCATGTAGTGGCAATGGTAATTTCTTCTACGATTCCTAGTTTAATGGAAATGTCAATTTTGATGGTGGGGGAGATGTCTACCATGTTACCTTCTTCAAAATCATTTGGGGGAGAGATAGGGTTATTGAACCAATCTATATGCACTGGAGGAATAAAATCCTTGGTTTCGATTGCGCACATGGAGGCTTGGACAGGAGGGTGAAAGGCCTCTTATGAAATAAAAATTGCTCGATGATGGAGTACATTCCATGGGAAATCAGGGGTAGTGAGTTCCTCCAGGATATCTTCATCGTAGTGAAAAATGAAAGAGTATAGGGGATCCTGAGAGGTGACAGAGGGACCTATCGATGGGTAAGTGTTAGTGTCCTCAAGTGGTGAGGGCGCAGAGGAGATATCATGTACAGGGTGCGAGGGACCGTTGGACATAAAATTAATGTTGTGATATTGTGGAGGGTACCTCATTCATGCGGGGAATGACGATGAAATATACCAAATGTCAGTGATGTGAGCTTCAGTAAGGGGTGGATGAGAAGGCTCTGGCCAAGATGTTTGGCGTATTGCGGCTAACGTTCGGAGAAATTGAGGTAGAGCTGGGCAATGATGAGTCTAATTTCCATATTCTGAACAGATGGCACAAGAAAATTTGGTTCGCAACCCTTTATTTCTTGCAGTGGAAGAATTCATAGTAGCAATGGATGTACTTGGTGGAGTGGTGAGCAATGTGGTTTCTCTAGGGAGTTGGATCAAATTTCATAACTCGGGAAGAGTAGGACATCGATTAGTGGGGTGCCCCATGTGAGGGATCGCTGGACATAAAATTAATGTCCCGATATTGTGGAGGGTACCTCATTCATGCAAGCAATGATGATGAAATATACCGAATGTCAGTGATGTGAGCTTCAGTAAGGGGTGGTTGAGAAGGCTATGGCCGAGATGTTTTGTGTACTATGGCTAATGTTTGGTGAAATTGAGGTAGAGATGGGCAATGATGAGTGCAATGGCCATATTCTGAACAGATGGCACAAGTGAATTTGGTTTGCAGCCCTTTATTTCTTGCAGTGGAGGACTCCGTAGTAGTAGTGGACGTACTTGGTGGAGTGGCGAGCAATGTGGTTGCTCTAGGGAGTTGGATCAGATTGCGTAACTCAGGAGGAGTAGGACATCGATTAGTGGGGTTCCCTTCTCTTTTCCATAGTGTGCAAGGAGGTTGAACTCAAGGGGGAAGTGGAGTTGTGGGATTTTTCTTCTTTCGTCTGCCCCTAGCAGTGGTAGTGATTCCCACATTTGGGGGTGATGGTGGTGTGGCAAGAGCCTATACCGGGATCTGCATCGGTATTCCCTCTGTCTGAGGAGGGAGAGATGGTTGAGGAATCATCACAAGTGGATGAAGATACCATACAGGGATGTAAAGCACCATGTTAGGAAGGGTAAGGGTCACAACTACCTAGAATGCTTGGATTCTAGGTGGAGGGTTAAAAAGGGAATTTGGGTAATGGATTGGAGATCTGTCTCCCAAACTAGGATTTACCCCTGGAGGGAGGGAAAATCTGGGATAAGTGGTGTAGTGGGGTTCTGAGGGAATTCCTGAGGTAATAGTTCTCCAACTGGCGGAACTTCACTGTGAGGAGGTGTCTCGATGGGAGGAGTATTGGCTCCGATATCGGTTCCATTAGAAGATACTATACACACTTATGTTGAAGGGTGTAGGAGGGGTGGCACTCCATGATATGCCCCCAACAAGGATGGGTCCTTGAAAATTCATGGACCCATGTTGATGACCGAATAAGCTTCTGAGATAGTGCTGACGAGGGGAATAATGTTATCAATGTTGGCAGAATGATTAGGATCATAATGTGTAATTTGGTCAATGGTGACGATTTTCTTATTATGGGGGAACATCATCATTCAAAACACAGAAGAGGCTACCACCTTCATAGCGTAAATGTAGCTATGTCCAAACAAGATATTGTAATCAAGTGGGGCATCAATAACTTCAATGTCAATTAAGATGGTTTTTCCCCCAAGTTCTACGGGGACATTTTGGAAGATCCCTTCAGGGGATGATGGATGGCCATCATAAGATCTAAGGGTGATGGAAGATGTGTAAGTTTTAAACCTATGAAGTAAGGAAATGCATATAGATTCTTAAGAAAAACATAATTTAATCAATGGCTCATACACAAAGTACAAAAAGATTTTATACCGGAAACCCTCAACCGAGAAAACCTTTCTTATATTCATTGTATCGAATTTCACCATTCACTATAAAATATATACAACTTTTTTAGGTATTCCGTAGACACCAAAACCCTAATCCCTAAAACCGGGATTATTTTTAGTAAACCTCTAAAAATAGGAAAAACCGCCCAAAAAAAAATTTGAGACACTGCCCCGAACACTGCGCGTAACCAAGGGGGCATACCTGCCCCCCCCCTAGGAAAGCGCTTGATGCACATGGAATAAATAGGGAACTAGTACGAGGGATCATCAGACGTAGTTTTCATATCTAACGTGCCCACACACACACACATGAAAAGAATATAACACATACCCAACAAGATGGTACTAGCTTTGGTGAGCCAAGTTTTTGCCATACGACTTTGGACATGATGCATGTGAATGCACCTTCATGGATGATACAATGATGAATTGTGATGTTCTGGGTCTTAACTAGCATCTGAAAAGCTACTAGGGTAGGTAGTCGTGGTTCTCCACTATCTAGATAAAAAGTGATGAGTCTAGTATCTGCTGGGTTGACTGCCCCCAAGGCAGAAAGCAAGTATTTTCGATGAGTTGGACAGGTTTGGAGGATATCCAATACAAACATCATTGTAGGGGATTGTTCTAATTTTTTGACCAGACTATAGTTATGGGCTGCCCTAGCATGAGGGTTATGTACGTTTCATCATAACGACATATGAGGTATATAAGGGTTGGGTTCAAATTTAGTGCATGGAATCATCAATGGTTGTCCAACTATGGCTAGAGCCGATTTCGAGGTGGTTGGGGTAGGTTCAAGGGAAACACCGTACTGGCGATTGTGTGTTT
The DNA here is from genome assembly GCA_009831015.1 of Picea engelmannii. Classification (NCBI taxonomy): domain Eukaryota; kingdom Viridiplantae; phylum Streptophyta; class Pinopsida; order Pinales; family Pinaceae; genus Picea; species Picea engelmannii. The sequence continues at coordinate 5,218 of WSFP011416867.1, forward strand.
TTAGAATAATTTCTTCTTCGTTGGTAAGAAGGATGTTGCGATCAACCAGATTTCCAGGTTGATTGGGACCTAGGGTTTGATACTGCCCTATTTGGGGTGGAGCAGGGTGTACCTCCTATTGGGTATTCATCACACCTTGGTGTGGAATAGGGTTTTGAAAAATGACTAGGGGTGGTTTTTGCAAGTATTGTTGTGGGGCCTGCTGAGGTGCAAGCGATGCTAGAGGACGTTGCACGTTCATGGATTCTTTCATCTATTTGAAGTCAGCGATTTGGGGGAAATGGTTTGTATAATGTCCATACTCACCACAAAGAGCACAAGTGAAGTTAGTCCAAAGATTATTATTCCTCCCTTGTCATGATTTATTGTTATTGTTTCCCCCTTGAGAGTTTTAGTTGACTTGATTATGGTTTCCCCCAATGGGAGGGTTTTGTTGGGGGTTATTTCCTCCTAGTCTTGGGTTGTTATTGTTTCAGTTTTTCCCTTTCTTCTTGCCATTATTCGGTGGATGAGCCAGATTTTCCCTATTCATTTGTTCAAAAGTTTGAAGTTTTTTAATGGGGGAGGTTTGAACAAAGTTAACATCGACATGTGGTTTTCCTGGTGGAGGATAAACCACCTGTGGAGGAATAGGGAATGGATAAATTTTTTATGGATTGTTTTGTGGCGAAGATCCATATGGCATGTAGGAATTTTAAGTGCTTTCACTAGTGATAAGGTTTTATGCGGAGGTAGAAGGCGGACCCGTACTTGGTTGATAGATCGAATGCATCATGGGTACTGGTGAGGGACCACCCATTGGTGGAGGGGGAGCAACAAGATATGATTGTTGGTGAGTGGGAGGAGGGTAATATGATGCCCCTCCATATGATTGTGGATATTGATGTGAACCATAAGTGGGTGACGGGTGGCCGTAAGAGTTAAGATGGTTCATAGAACCAATCAACCCATTCGTTGTGTGGGACATCCCAGGTTTGTCCTAGCCAAATGGTATGGGTCTAGGTGCATCAGGTAACATTGTTTATAAGTAACCTGACTGGGCCTAGATGAGTTCAAACTATTGATCCTTGTTGATGGCTTCCTCTTCTAACTGAGAAAAGGTGGATGCTACATCCTTGACAATAGCAGAGACGGGTGATTTGAGAAACCAACCAAGACGTTGTTCATTGTTGGTTTCTGCTTTACACAAACTACGATGCCGACGCCATTCATGGATGTGATCGGCTATATGGATAGCAGTGGTTTGTTTGAACTCTGAGAGAATTTCTAAAATAGTATCATGACGAACTGGTAGTTGGAAAAAGGACAAAAAGGCCTTGGCCAATAATTCAAAGGTCACATGGGACCCTGACTTTTTGTTCACATACCATTTGGCTGAGGAACCCATGAGAGTTCATTGAAACAATCTTAAGCGGATGGAATCATCCATGATGTTGTTTGAAGAACACCATAAGTGGAAGGTCAACATGGTTTGCAAGATCTTCCCCTACTTTTCCTTCAAACTTTGGAATATCTGAAGGTAGTTTGGTAGGTATATTAAGCCAAGTGGGATCATGCAAAATGGGATCATTCGTGAGTTTGGTTAAATAAGGAATGTTAAGGGACTCCAAGTATGACATAGGGATATTATGTGGAGGATTAGTTCCAGACATTGTGTGAGCAAGCAATGGACCTATCCCTTGAGAGAGATTTGGTGGGATTGTACTTCTCCCTTGAGAAGAAGTTTGACCCCCACCTCTGTGTGAAGGAGAACTAGTGGATGGATGGCCTTGGAAATTGAACCCATGCAAAGTGGAACTTAGCAAAGATGATCCCAAAATAGTAGCACTCATGGGGGTGTGATATGGTTGAGTCGATGAGTCGACAAGACTAGGGACACCTCCTAGAATATGAGGAAGACTTTGCAAGCATCTGGAACGATGGGGATTCTGTGGGTCCCATATGGTTTCCAACTAGCAAAGTGAATGTATGAAAATGGTGACAAGAGATAAATACATGAACAAGAGATTTTGTATATTTTGGACCTTCACAAGATAGTATAACTCACAATTACATGTAATCAAATGGACATCATACATAAATCAACTGTAAAATAAAAAATCATGTAGACAGGTGGATTTTGTCCGTGTGGGGGAACAATAAAAACAAATGCTCGTGTCCTAAAATATGTATCATAACTCCTCTCAAATAGCACTGGACCTTCCAAAAGAACTCAATAGTGGGGTCTGAAGCCATTGAAAAAGGAACTAGTGAAGGTTGAAATAATCAGTTATAATGAGGGGTAGAGGGTGCATATCCTGAAAGAACTAGAGATATTTCCCAATAGCCACACAAAATCTGATCAAGGTGCGATTGCAGCCCATAATTGTCACCTGGGTAGATGTCCTAAGTTTGGTCACTAGGTACCTCGGTCAAAGTGTGACATTTATATTTTTGGCCTCATAAATGGGTCATGGGATGGATGCCCTTCCAAGAGTTGGGTGACTCAAGGAGGGATGCATAGAACAAATGGATCTTGGCCTTCGACCCTTCATGGGTATCTCCCTACATTATGGTGTAGGAACACTTGACTTGGAGAATTTTGAAAGTTCCCTATTTCTCAACTTCTATTGTTTGAAAATGTGAGAACCAAATAATGAGGGGTTATTTGGATGCCTACCCTGAGATCCTACCTAGACTAAAAAATTTGTTTTGGCACCTCCTGTGGAGGAAAACTTAGTGAGTTTTTTAGAATTTTTTTTAGATTTGGTGGGCTGAGAGATTGGGGGTGTGAACCAATCTTGTTTGAATTAAATGGGTGTGGATAACTTCCAAAGAAGTAGGGGGACGTTTCAGAATTCCTTTGGAGAAAACCTACTTCAACCTCCACTATTTGAAATATAAATTATGTGTGTGAGGAGTGACTTTGTGTGTGAGCAAGTGAAAGAGTGTGCCAATATTTTAATAAGTTAAGTGTGATATTGAAACATGTGGACTTCATGTGGTCCTTACAAATATTTTTTACCTAGCTTACTAAGTGTGTTTGGTACAACCTTGTGGAATATTTAAATCCCAAAAGAACTAGCAATGTGGACATATGGGTCCTTTACAAATCCTTTAAACTCCCTAAATGTTTTTAACACTAAGAAAGATTTGAAACTATCCTAGATTGCAAGCATGTGGGCATGTATGGGCCCATTACTTTGATCTTTAAACTTCCCTAAATTGTGATGTAAATTAAGAAAGCAAGTTCAAAAAACTATCCTAAGTTTGCAACATGTGGGCATGTATGGGCCCTTACAAAACTTTAAGATGATTTCAAAAAACTAAGAGGAACCCTAGGGGGGCTTTGTCCTCTCCTAAAGATTTTTTTTAAGGGAGATTAAATGTCCCTTTAACCACCTTTCCGATTCTTAATATCACACGAGAGTGCGAGATAAGAGAATACTTGAGGGTCAAAGTTAACTTCTGGTCCCAATTCAAGCTATTTATGTATGAAAGCAACAATCTCAACTTTAAAATTTTACAAGTCAAATAAACCATCAATGTGGCAAACAAAAAAAGAGAGGCGAGTATTGGTTCTTTTACCCCCTAAGTGCCTATGTTAGCTAACCTTTCATATGGGAAAGGACTCTAAGTGGATTTTAGTTGTCTTACAAAGTGCATGAAAAAAATAATCTGAAGGCTAGGGGCCTTCAAATCATCATAAAAACCCTTACAATTTTGAAAAACTAGAGATATGCGTGGGTTACAAATCTGACAGGCGCATAGTGGGTGCACAATGCGCAGTGTAAAGAATCCTATGGCGCGCACAGTGCACAGAGTGCACGTCTATGGGACGGAAAATCCATGCACTTCCTGTCACGTGTCGAGGGAGAAATTTCCAAGTGAAATACTCCTTCCCCAGCTCTGGATTTTGACTTTGGCAAGTTGGGTTAGGCCAGTTTTGGTACCTGCAAGACAAATTGATAATCATGAAGTGCTCTTTAAGCTCAAATAGGGAGGAATTTCATATCGATCCCCAGTATGTTCGCCAATTTATTGTGTTGGTTTTTTCACTTGGGTGAGCAAAACAACAACACTTGCATGTCTAGATGAGCCTGCTAGACAAGACAATAGTTTGTGAGTGGGTTAAACAAGAAAAAAAACATGTATAAACAAATAAATAAACTAAAACAACTAAGAAATAAATGTTATAAATCATGAGAAACTTAGAACCATGAAAATCAAACAATGACCAACATAATGCTACCAATGGATCAATAGATTAGTAGGAAAACCATCGTAGAGAAAAATAGGGACTTATGAGTCCCCTCTTCCTCCTTGGGAGTGTTATTGAGGTCCCTAATGGAGAGCTCTTCATACAATGGAAGAAATAACAAATGGTGAATAACACGAATGCCTATTCCCTCAAGTGGTGAGTGGAATGGCCTACTGCAATGGTGCTTGAAGGCTCCAAAGAGAAAAGAGGATTCTCAAGGGAGAATTCTTGCAGCATAAAAATAATATGAAGATCTTGCTTTCTAAGTGCACCCATGACTCTTATTTATAGCATTCATACATGGAAAATTGTAATTGGTTCATAGTGTGAACAAGGGGCCTTTTAGGGCACCCTCTAGTCCTTTACCAACCTCCCATTCAGATTTCACTCAGATATGAGGGTCAAATCGCGTTGGGGGTTGGTCCATAAGTGGTTGAGGTGCCGAAAAGATCCATAAATGTGTCGTTCATAGAAGTGTGTGGCTTTTATTGTACACAATCATGCACTTCGTGCATTGTGTGCTCTGAGGGCTATGTTGGTCCATGCAAACTGTGCACTGTGCGTGCGCTTCATTTGGTGAACCTGCACATGTCAATTTTTGACCCAATTTGTATAGTTTTTTGCCTTTTGAATACATTTCAGTGTTGTAGGTGGACTAATTGTTGTTGACATTGATGTGTTTCCTTAACCATTTGTGTGCAATGTTGCAGACGATTTGTCAGTGATAACAACTATGATCCTCAAAACTTGTAAGATGTTCAAGCAAGAGGATGACAAGAGAAATGGAAAAAAAAGAACACAATCTGATAAACAACTCTCATGAATCTTTAATGGCAAAAATGCTAATTATAACAGGCCCTCAAGCTTACAAATAAGCATCTAAACTGCTCCTCCAACTCTCTCCTCTCTTGGATCATGAATCCAACCCTTTCCTCAATAAAACCATTTCTATCTATAGTGTATCAATCCTTCCTACTTTAAATAGGTCGAATCCCAAGTGGTTGCATTGGATTCCCTTTTCTCCAGGAGCTGTTACAACAAGGTGAAACAAAAAATCCACCTAACTCCTATTTTTTGGATCGTGTCTATTGTGATAAATGTTTTTTGAAAAAGGTCATGCTGCTTGATATGGTGATATAAAACATGTCCCTCATGTCCACCTACCTCCTAGGAAACCATTCGTACCCCCTTAGATAGGTGTCATCCCTCCTACAACTCGGATTTATCAAAATGTTAGAGTTTGCAATGCCTTTGACAACATGCACTACGAAGTTTCCTTAGGTGATGATTTTAACTTTTCTCCCAAATGACAAATTGAGTCAGGCTAATATTTGGTCAGGAAGTCCACGATATTATGATTCATCTCCAAAAACAATTTCAGTAGAACCCATATCGGTAGTTAAAAGTTATGATGAAAAAATGACTCTGTTGTGTACTAATTTGCTGCAAATTGTCCCAAAATACCAGTTCATAGTGCCTTTGACAATACGCACTGCGAACTTTCCTATAGGTTCCTATTTACCACCAAAATGATTCCAACCTTTAAAAAAATTTCATAAGAAGTTGGGAAAAACCTTCTAGATCCTGCTACAAACCTCTTGAAATATGAAGTAACCATGGATAAATCATATGAAGATGTTAAATTTATCTCAAGACCCAAAATCATCACTTAAGTTGTAATTGTATGCACAACAATAGTTGGAGGATAAAAAGGCTGCAAGTAGGAGCTGGGAAGAGAAGAAAAAAAATCCAACTTGGATGAGGCTGCAAAAAAGCATAATTGAAGCAACTCTGTGTAAAACTGAGAGTTTGCAGCGCCAATGGTTAAGTTCGTAGCACCAGTTTGCAACGCGAATTGAACTAGGTTTTTATGAAAAGATTACATTATTTTCCACGTTTGAGGAGAAAAATAATTTTGAAATGTTAAAACCTCGGACCTAAATGAATCTCAGTTGAGAAGGGTTTGATCTATCAGAAAACATAAAGTTTTTTGTGCCATTTTGTAGCATAGATTTGTAATGGAAAGTTCACAATGCATGGTTGGCAGTGGATAATGTTGTTGTTTGCAAGAGGAAACTGTAAGATGTTTCTTTGGTATAACAATATTGAAAATGGCCAGGGTTTAGGATATCGATGTTGTGGGCTTTAAATGGGTCAAAGAGTTTGCAACGCAAAAACAAGTAATAGTTTGCGGCACAAAAAAATATATAATAGTTTGCAGCGCAGAAACATGTAACCACTGTATCCAGTTCAATCAACCCTCAAACAACACAAAATCACCAAAGAGGTTCTTGTTCTATCTGAATCTTCAGCTGGTGTCTCACGAACTAGACTAGGACTTAATTGGAATCATCCAATCATCTTTCATCTGCTACAGTCAGTTCACAGTGCCATTTTGCAGCGCGCTTCATTCAAACTATTAGACTTGTTTCTTGAAACAAACCTAAAGAACACGATGCATTGAATGCGTTGAAAACAATGAGATATCCCTTGACACATTTCCAAGGTACAATGATGAGAGATTAGTGCATAAGGTGCTTCTTTATATGTTGTGAACTTTCAGGTGAGTTTGTAGCAAGTATATTAGGCACTTGACTTGACTTGCAAACTGTTGAAAATGACATAATGGAACCTTTTGTACATCCCTTTGAGACAAGACACATGATAATGATAAGTTCAATACCAAGGGTGTGACCCATGCTGACCCCTATTTCTTTCATGATGATGAACACTATCATGACACCAAAAATCTTTCATGCACTAAGGTTAGAATTTTTTGACTCCTCGACATTTCATGTGATAACACCAATCATGCAAGATTTTTCACAGACAAATACTTGCAACTATTTTACAAAAGACATATACTACCTTCCATTAGGAATACAAGACTTTTCATGCATATATATATATATATATATATATATATATATATATATATAATCCATGCAATCACAAGACATCTCCAGAATACACAATTAAGCTCACATGTCGAATATTCATCCAAAAGCATCATATTGTTCATTCAACCATACACACATTTAAATCACTACTCAAAAATAGAAAAGTTACTTATCTACAAAATTTGAGATATGTTGGCTACTATTGAAGGGTGAAATCCTCTCCACCCAACCATAGGCAAGGATATGCTATGCATTGCTACATCCAGCCACCATCGAGCCAGGGTACAATGCCACGAGAGGATTTCTGTAATATTTTTAGGGGAAGTCTACTATTCTATCCTTCCTTGCTACATGAACAAGAGACTTCTCCCCCCCTATCTCTAATGCTCAGGCCTCTTTCCAATCGTGTGTGTTCTGCCCCTCAGTCTTTCCTCCTCCTCTTTTCATGTAGTCTTCCCCAGGACCTCATGGGTCATGTTAGAAGCTTCCTAGTGGTACTCTTCCCATCCTTCCTTAATTCTTGAGGAGACTACCTAGCTACCAGCTTGATCGGTAATCAAGTTTCTGGGAAAAGGAAAGTTCAGGGTCTGTATTGTTTTTAATTTTCTATGGTACTTATTGCCAGGGTAATTTACACTAGTAATTGCCTCCCTCTTGAACCATTTCTCTCATGACATTGTAATCCATGAAATCCATCCCTTCAACAATATTTTAACATTTACCTATTGCATTAAAAATCAAATATGCATATTAAAAAATAAATCAAGGTCCATTGTCTTCCCATGATCACCTAATGGATTCGTTTATAGTTTTGGCCATGATAATACTTATATTTACATACTGTGGGAAATAAGGGTGTTACAATCCCCTCCCCTTAAATGAACACTTACCTCGGTGTCCTATCTAGCGCAAAAACTCTATATACAATAGTGAAAAAGAGAGGGTATGGATGTTTCATGGCATCTTCCATTTCCCAGGTAGCTTCATCGGGGCACAAGTGTTTCCACTACCCCTTGACCTATGCAATGGTTTTGTTCATGAGAGGGATATCTTTCCTGTCTAGGATACATTGTGGTTCTGGTAGGAATTCTCCCTCTAGCTCCACCTGGATCACAAACCAGTCAATTATGTGAGTAGAATCTTGGACATATTTCTTTAGCAATGAAATATGGAAAACATTATGTGATTTTACTCTGGTAGGTAAAGTTAATCTATAATCTACAGGTCCCACTCTATCTATAATTTCAAAAGGTCCACAAAATCTAGGTGCCATCTTGACACATGTTCCCATTCTCAAGGAGCTTATTCTGGGTCTAATTTAGAGATACACATGATATCCTACTTTGAACTATTTATGACTTCTTTTTCTATCTGCACAACTCTTCTTTCTGTCTTGGGCCACTTTTAGATTTATTTTTTTAATTCAAGTTACTTGTTGTTATAAATCCATCAACATGTCTGACGCAAGTGTAATTATTTCCATTGGATTATCCCCACTGATTGGGATATTGCATTTTTTGTCGTAGAGATTCTTAAAGGGACTCATTTTTAAGGATTCCTGGTATCCATTGTTGTAGGAAAATTCTACTAGGGGTATATATTCCTCCCATTTCTTGGGTTGATGCATCACATGCATACTCAACATGTCTTCCAATACTCAGTTTACCCTCTTTATTTTCCCATCAGTTTGAGGCTGATTGGTTGTACTAAACAACAATTTATTCCACAACCAGTAAATAAATATTTCCAAAACCTTGAGGTGAATTTTGCATCTCTATCAGATATGATTTCAATATCTATTTCCTTGCAAGTGGATTTTACTAGAACAAAGTGATCATCTTTTCTCAGTTGGTCCACAACTTGTTGGAGTTACTTCACACCACCTAGGATTTTTTTTTCCTAAGATTTTTTTCTTGTTTATTAGTCATAATTAGTCATTATCCAGTCTCCTATATTTTAGGGGAGGATATTCCACCTGGAGAATATTCTCTTTCAGTTGACACTTCAGTTTGACTTGTTGAGTTGAGTTTAGATGCTGCATTGGTTTTGTCACCATGCAACATTGGGATCATCACCAGCTAATGCACACTTTCCTTGGGATCATCACTAGAATGGCACACTACCCTTTATTTCCTGATTTAACTCCTCACTACTCTCTATTCAGTCAGTTAACTGAAGACTAGTTGACTAGTTAACTCAACTAGGTGGCAGTTCACTCCCGTAACTTCCTGAGAGACTAGACTAGGTGGCAGTTCACTCCTGTAACTGTTGGTGTGTGTCCAGATCACTCTATACCACCGCTATGGCACATTGGTTCTCCTCTAGTGCACACTCATTAAGTTATACATAGTATATCATGTGTAAATTATTCAATATTCATAACGGTTAATGATAATTCTTATATTCTTTCTCTCCTCCTTCTTCTTTATCCTTTTCTTTTTGAAAATGTGTGTATCACTGTTTATCTAGATATATTCTATGTAGGTTCAACACATTTACATAGTATCAGAGCCGACAGATTGCTAAGCAAAAACTACACCAAAATGTGTTGCAGGTACAAAAGATTGAAGACAACGAAAAGATGGATTGCCAAAAAGAATTCATTCTTACACCTTACAACTATTTTGCATGGAAGGAGAAAATAGCCATACATCTCCGAACCAGAGGGTTGTATAGGTTAACCTTGAATACATATACAGAACCAACATCATCCATAGAAAAATCCAAGTATTTAAATCGCATGGATGAGGCACTCAAAACAATTTGCAGTCTTATTTCTCCTGATCTCCTTTTTCACATATCTTCCTGTAAGACTCCCAATGAATCTTGGACCACCTTGGAAGGGATATTTTGAAAACATGATGATATGAGGGGACACATGATGGAGGTGGATCTTCTCACATTAGATCCACAAAGCTTCGACAATATCCAATATTTCTTTACAAAATTCAAGGATTTACTATCGCAACTCAAAGCTTGCGGGGTTGATAAATCGAAGGAGGAGAAACAAATGGTTCTCACCATTCTCTCCAAGATTGGTCCTGAATTATCTATATTCATATCCACATTCCATTCTGTCAGATTCACCTCTGGAGCCAGCTGGAAGATTCCTTCTCTTGAGGACTTTATCAAATCCCTCACATAAGAGCAAACCAAGCTCATCAACATGGGCACAATCAAAGGCCCAAGGGAACATGCACTCACTATGCATGATGGCAGCCAAAAATATGAGAAATATAAATATAAATATAAATGAAAATCTCATGCACATCCGAAGAAGGAAGGGTACACAAAACCCTTCACCGATGCCTTCAGATCCAAAGGGGAAAAGGGAAGAAAAGGGTAGAAATGCACGTGTTGTCACAAAGGATTCCATTCAGAATCTGCATACATGAAAAAAAATAAAAATCTGATGTCTCAAATACTTTAGTAAAAAAACCTTGGAGATCACATCCCTGAGGGTGCCAAGAAGAAGAAGCAAGAAGATCTGAATTCCAAGAAAGGCAATTCTAGCCATGCCGTGATTGCCATCAACTCCTCTCCCGATGCTTGGATTGTTGATTCAGAAGCATCACATCACATGACTTCCTCAAAAGAAATATATTCTTCATTGGATTCATGAAAAGGTCCTCCTATTCTGATGGGGGACAACTCTTATGTCAAAGTCACCAGTAAAGGAAGGATTGAAGTCACCAACAAAAGCTTCGAGAATGTGTTGCACGTTCCCAAAATTTCCATCAACCTTCTCTCCGTGTATCAGATGAAGAATTCCAACACCGAAAAGAAATTTCTATTCACACAAAATTATGTGGACATGTATGACATGCAATCCAACTCCAGGGTTGCCACCGGTGAAGCAAATCATCAATATAGATTGTATACTTTTTCTGAATTCATTGAACCTAATTCTTCTTTACTGCTTACTCATGTTGATGAAAGTAGTAGGATATGGCACAAAAGGTTTGGAAATTTGAATTTCATATACATGAAACAACTTAGAAATCAAATATTGGTTGATGGTATACCATACATCCATTTCTCCAAGGGAGTATGTGAGGGATGTTTTCTCGGAAAACACCCTCAAGAGAAATTCAGCAAAGGAAAGTCTTAGCGAGCTTCCACACGTTTAGATCTGATCCGCAGGGACCTTATGGGTCCTTTTCTACATCCATACATCATCAAAGAGAGGTTTGTGCTCATTTTTGTTGATGATTTATCACTTTTTACATGTATATACTTTATCAGGAAAAAATCCGAGGTCTTTCAACACCTCAAAGATTTCAAAGCCCTGATTGAGACATAGTCCGGAAAGAAGATGAAATTACTATGAACTGATAATGGGGGAGAGTATGTAAATCATGAGATCCATAATATTTTCCATGAGACAGGGATTCAGTTTCAGCACACAGTTCCCTATACTTCGCAACAAAACGGAGTTGTTGAGAGGAAAAACAGATCTCTAAAGGAGATGGCATGCTGCATGAAAATTCTCTACCACAAAGACTATGGGATGAAGAACTTAATTGTGCAACATACATAAAAAACATATCTCCCCATAGATATTTTAACGATAAGACCCCTTGTGAGGCTTGGAGCGGTCTCAAACTCGAAGTGACCCACTTTCTCATTTTCGGTTCACGTGCATGGGCCTGGATTCCCTCTAAAAAGAGGAAGGCAATTGATCCACAAAACACTGAGTGTATTTTTGTTGGATACCCTGACGGTGTGAAGGGATATAGTCTTATTGATCTTTCCTCAGACTAGATCATCATTGAGAGAAGTATCCAATTCGAGGAAAGTGTCTCGCATGCACCTCAGTAGCCACATGGAGACACCTTCATTCTTCCACATGTCTGAGATGATGAGAATGCACATGTCGACTCTTCTTCAGACAAGAGTTTTGATTCATAGAACTCAGATGATTCAGATTCAGATTCATATTCAATACAGTCAGATGTAGAGTTAGAGCATCTAGATGCAGTTGCAGAGTTAGAGCAGAGGCCCAAGTGGGCACAGACTACTCTTCAGGATGCAGGGGATCTCACTGGTGATCCAAATGATACTAGGAGAAATCAATCTAATTTCGAGGAGCCTCCTGTTGCACTCACTTCCACTGAACCATTTCCCTCCAGACATATTTTCTTGGTTCAGCCTTCATATCCACAGTCTTATGGTGAGGCTATTGGAAATCCCTTTTTGGAATTTGTCATGCAGGAGGAGTACAACTCCCTCCTTGAGAACTAGAATTGGGATCTTGTTCCCCTTCCTTTTGGGAGGAAAATTTTCAGATGTAGATGGGTCTACAGGACCAAGAGTGCAATGGATGGATATATTAGTAGATAGAAAGCCAAGCTTGTTGCCAAAGGATTTCAGTAAGTTCATGGTATTGAATATGATGAGACCTTTTCTCTAGTAGCGAAGATGGATTCCATATGATTGGAACTTTCCATTGTAGAAGCCAAGGGATTGGAATTCCATCATATGGACATGAAGAATGCATTTCTTCATGGTGATCTCTCTGAGGAGATCTACATGGAACAACCCCAAGGATTTATGCAGGACTCATATTTGGTATGTCGACTGAAGAAGTCCCTTTATGGCCTCAAGTAGGCTCCAAGGGCATGGTATGCCCAGATGGACTCCTACCTGTTGTCACAAAACTTTGCACGTTGTAAATCAGACTCGAATGTCTACATGCTCAGGATGGTTGATTCACTTCTACTTTTAGTTATGTATGTTGATTATGTGTTCATCATTGAATGCTTGACTTCAATGATTGTTGCAGTCAAGAGGATTCTACATGAAAGGTTTTTGATGATGGACATGGGTCCACTACACTTTTTCCTTGGACTCGAGATCAGTCAGGATGCATCAAGCATCAAACTGTCTTAGGCCAAGTATGCATGAGATCCCCTTGAGAGATTTCACATGACAGACTGCAAGTCTTCTCTGACTCCTTTCCTATTAGGAGTCATACTTGAGGATGGCAGGGAGACTCCATTGGTTGACAACACATTGTACAGAAAACTAGTGGGGAGCTTGTTGTATATCACACACTCCAGACCAGACCTCTCCTATGCAGTTGGCGCAGTTTCCAGGTTCATGCAGGAGCCACATGAGCTACTTTGAAAGGTTGCAAAGCATATCCTTTGATACGTACAGGGCACCATCACCTTTAGGATTCATTATGAAACAGACTCTACATTAGATCTCATTGGGTTTATTGATTCTGACAGGGCTGGCGATAGCACTGATCACACGTCCACATCTGGTTACTCACTCAGTATTGGTTTCGCACCTATTTGTTGGTCGAGCAAGAAGCAAGCTGTCATTTCTCTATCTTCAGCCGAGGCAGAGTACAGAGGGGTAGTTAACATTACCATTCAGGTTATGTGGCTACAACATTTTCTCTCTGAGTTGGGCATTTAATTTCATTAGCTGATCGTCATCTAGTGTGACAACCAGAGCACTTCGAATTTCTGCAAAGATCCAGTTTAGAGGCAGCAGATAAAGCACATCGATATCCACATGCACTACATCTAGGACTTAGTACATGAGGGGATCATCAACTTATAGTTCTTTCCTTCAGTAGAACAGACGAAAAACATCTTTACCAAGACCTTCATTGAGCATAAGTTCCATTCTCTACAAAGTTGTCTTAGAGTGAAGGACACAGTTGCCTAGCAACTGTAGTTATTATTTTTACATACATTGTACCTTGAGGGGGGATTTTTCCCATGAGGTTTTCCCTCTTTCCTCACTTTATTTTAGTGTATTTTATTTATTTGGGTACCTAACATGGCCTCGTTGCCAGGATGCATTCTTTATTTTCACCATAGTGATGTTCAGGGGGGGTGTTGGAGTTACTTCAAACACACCTAGGATTTATTTTTCTTAAGGTTTTTTCCTTGTTTATTATTCATAATTAGTCATTATCCAATATCCTATAGTTTAGGAGATAATATTCCACCTGGAGAATATTCTCTTTCAGTTGACACTTCAGTTTGACTAGTTGAGTTGAGTTTCGATGTTGCATTGGTTTTGTCACCATGAAACATTGGGATCATCACCAACTAATGTGTAATTTCCTTGGGATCATCACCATACTATCTCATTAACCTTTATTTCCTGAATTAACTCCTCACTACTCTCTGTTCAGTTAGTTAACTGAAGACTAGTTGACTAGTTAACTCAACTAGGTGGCAATTCACTCCCGTAACTACCTGAGAGACTAGACTAGGTGGCAGTTCACTCCCGTAAATATTGGTGTGTGTCCAGATCACTCTATACCACCACTATGGTGTATTGGTTCTCCTCTAGTGCACACTCATTAAGTTATATAGAGTATATCATGTGTAAATTATTCATTATTCATAATGGTTAATGAGAATTGTTCTATTCTTTCTCTCCTCCTTCTTATTTATCCTTTTCTCTCTACAAATATTTGTATCATTGTTTAGCTATATCTATTATGTGCAGGTTCAACACATTTACACAAATACCATGATGGATTCATTTTGCTTGGTTGTTTTGCGTAATCTTGTGATAAAATCCATGTAAATGGTTTCGAATTTCAATTCTAGAATAGTTAGGGGTTCTAACAATCTGACTGGATGATTTTGTTCCACCTTTAATTGCTGGAATTCTAAACATTTATATAAATATACAACTATGTCCTTTTTCATTCCTGTCCAATAGAAAAATTTCTTGGTGGCTTCATTTTTGGGTAACCAGGATGACCAATATATGGACTTTTATGTAGATCATCCATGGTGAACCTCTACAAGTCGTCACAATTTGGAATGTACAACCTATCTTTGTAAGTTGGCAGGACATCACTCATTAGTTGATAACCATCATATTTCATCCCTGTGGGCTCTTGTTATAGATATGCCTTTACAGTCTTGAAAAAATCATTTACTTCATGTGCACATATAAATCTTTCTTTGAGGTATATTTCATAGGTGCTTACATCTACCAAGTGGACCACTTTCATGCTTCTACCAAGGGAATCAACCACTTTATTTTCTTTCCCTTTAATATGTTTGATGTCAAAATCAAACTCACTAATGAGATCCATCCACCTAGCTTGTCTAGAATTTAGTTTAGCTTGGTCAGAAAAATACTTTAGCCCACTATGATCTATCATGAGCACAAATTTTCTTAATGCCTCCACATTTTTAAAGCATGCACTATGAAAACTAATTCCAGGTCATGAGTCACATAATTTATTTCATGCTTACTCAATTTTTTGAAATCATAACAGATTACATGCCCTTCTTGCATGAGAAATCCTCCTAGTCCTTCTTTGCAGGCATCTGTACATACAAGGAAGTCCTTATTTGGATCTTCAATTTTCAGCATTGGGGCATTGGTAAAGAGGTGTTTCATTTGCTAGAAATTTTTCTCACACTCTTCTTTCTAAACAAATTTAACTCCCGTTTTCTGTAGAGAGGTGATTGGGTGACCAATTTTGGAAAACCCTGTTATGAATCTCCTATAGTATCCTACTAGGCCCATAAAGGATATGATATCAATTACATCTTTTGAGGTAGGACAATCCATAATGGCTTTGATACTATCAGGATAAATTGCCACTCCTTTCTCATAGATAACATGGCCTAAGTAGTGGACTTGATTTTTGAAAAAGTCACTCTTGCTAAGATTTGCATAGAGCTCTTGGTCTCTTAGTACTTGAAGTACCAACTTGAGGTGATCTTCATGCTCTTCCCTACTCTTGGAATAAATTATGATATCATCAATGAAAACTAATACAAATATGTCCAATAACTTGTTGAGTACACTATTCATCAAGCACATGAAGGTGGCTGGTGCATTAGTAAGACCAAATGGCACCACCAAAAATTCATAGTGCCCATACCTTGTACTAAAGGTTGTTTTATGGATGTCTTCATCCTTGATCTGGAATTGATAGTATCCATATCTCAAATCAATATTGGAGAAGATTGTAGCACCCCTTAACTAGTCAAATAGTTCATCAATTATCAGCAAGGGATACTTATTTTTAATGGTCATTTTGTTAAGTTGTTTATATTCTATGCACAACCTAAGTGTTCCATCCTTCTTCTTCACAAACAAGGTTGGTGATCCGCAAGGAGACACACTAGGAAGAATATAGCCCTTGTCCAACATTTACTTCAATTGTAATTTAAGCTCAACTAGTTATGTGGTAAGCATCCTATAAGGTGCTCTAGACATTAGCACTACCCTAGGTACAAGTTCTATTGAGAAATCAATGTCTCTCATAGGAAGTAGACCTAGTACCTCTTTAGGAAACACATATCCATATTATCTCAATATAGGATGGTCTTTTAGGCTTGGTTTATTGTCCTCAACAAAGTTCAGTACTTGTATTTCATACAAAGGACACCCCTTTCTGCAATTTTTCTTCATTTGAAGGGCTGATATCTGTCTCAATGAGACATGCTTTTGAATTCCCTATAGGGTTCTTTTCTCCCCTTTATCATTTTCACACTCTAATGTTTTTTTTTATAAAATTCCAACGTAGATTTATGAGCACCCAACAAATATATTCCAATAAACATGTCATAAGATCCTAGAGGAAGGATGTTTAATGTTTCTTGGGTAGATAACCCATTCATAATGATTTGTCATGTTGTTATGACCTTTGCTACTTTTCTTTTTGTTCCAGTGACTAGTTTTACCAACCATGGTTTGCCATATTTTTCTTGTTGTAATTTACACTACTCAACAATTTGAGAGGAAATATAACTCAAATTAGAATCAGGGTCAATCAGAATAGAGACAATATGGTTCGAAATCATACCTACCATTTCCACTATTGAGGCTTGGTGGTCTACTTGCATGTTGTCCAAATCTGCATGAATTTTTGGTATACTCCTGGACACATCATCAACTGTGGTATTCTCTTGGATGTTGTAGACTCTCCTACTATCCAATTTTTTATGAGGGCAGTCCCTCAACAAATGTTCTTCTCCACAACCCCAACATTTTAATGTTTCTTTCCTTGTACTTTCAGTCTTACTTGGGGCTGATCCAAAGGTTTTATTTCCACTATGAGATGGAAAGTTTTGCCAATTCAAACATTCAGTGGGAAGGCTCATCCTATAATTCTTCCCATAATTCTTAAACCTTGAGGGTTTAACCCCCTCCTTCTTGAATCCCATTTTACCATTGTTCTTTCAATCCTTGGGATATTATTCCTTGTGGTTGAATTGTTTGTAACAATACTTACATTTCCTAATGGCATCTTCCAAGGTCTTAGGTTCATCAAACTCAATTATGTTTCAAAAATATTGAGGAAACCCACTAAGGAATCGCCACATCTTCATCTTTTCTTCCTTTAAATAGGGCACATACCTCAGTAGCTCCAAAAACTTGTTGATATATTCATCTTGGTGAGTTGTCCTAGTTTGAGTTCATAGAGCTCCTTAGTCTTGTCATCATAGTACCTTTCAGACGTGTACTTCTTGAATTATTCTTCAAATTTTCCCCAAGACAACTCATTCTCACAGATTCCCTTTACATTTCTAAGGTCTTCCCACTAGATAAAGGCCTTTCCATTGAGGTTAAATATATCGATTCATGCTTTCAAGTTTTCAGAGTAGTTATGAAATCTTAAATACTTTTTCACACCAAGTATCCAAGCTTATGCTTCTTACCCCTTTTTGATTTCCCCATTAAAAGTGGGTGTCTTGGATTTATTAAATTCTCCAGGGTCACCACCCTTGGAGTGATTCCTCCTCTTTATTCTCCTCTTAGAACATGAACTAGTCTCGCCACTGCACAATTCCTTGGAGGTTTTTTCTCCTTCACTAGAGGAATCTTCAGATAAGTATTTGACTTTGACATGCCTCTTGGATCCATGTAGGAGATTCTTGGGAGTGTTTCTTCTTGCATTGTTTCTTGTAGGGCCATGCCTATGTATCTCATGAAGACTTTGGGTTTTCTCAGGTTGCTATTTTTCCACATTACTAGCTGTTGTCCCATGCTACAATTGTCTCTATATGTCTAGTAGACTTTGCAGCAGGACTGCATTTATTTCATTTTTCTTTTCCTGCTCTTTCATCATCCTATAATTATCAACCTTAAAGATTTGCAACTCTGCCATGAGACTCCTCACAATTCATCTATATTTGGAGGGGTTTGTACCACTCTCCTTGTTGGATCATGTTGTCATTGATGCCAATGGTGTGATTGATTGATGTCAAGTGATTGATTGATGTCAAAG
>ML862353.1:7936-31525 GCA_009831015.1 Picea engelmannii
GAAATTCACTTACATCCACCAAGCATTCATATAGCCAAACCCTAGTTGTAAACCTTCCACCAAGATAAAATGCCAAAAATCACCAAAAAGAAGCCTCCTTCAACAAGTGCGCCACAATTTCAGCCAATAACCCTAAGAGGGCCAAAAATTTCAGACCTCACCAAGTGGTGAGTGAAAGATGATGAAAATTAGAGAGTTTTAGCTCTCTATTTATACAATAGTAAGTGACCTTAATTTAATTTAGGTCACCAAAATGCCGACAAGGCCAAAATACCAAACAATATTATTTTTACATTAAATGTGATAAATGAAACCCTAATCAAGCAAAAGTAAGACGTCATGCCCTTTCTAGGGCGACGTTAGCCCTTTTTAGGGCAGCATTGGCCTGCTGGAGCAAAACGTTAACCCTCCTTGGGCTTCGCCAAGCTGCCACATGTGCCATAACTGCCTCCCCAAAATGTCCTCAATGCTAGATGACGTCATAGGCATCCTGGGTGACGTCATGGGCCTTCCAAGACCAACGTTCCAGTGGAGAGGGCACAACCCCCCCTAGGTAAGGCTCTGCCAGGGTGCCTCTGTGGAACGTCCTCCTCTTCTCCGGTGCAAATCCCTCTGTCCTATCTCTGCCCCCTGCTGGGGTCTGAACATCCATCTGGTGGGCTCTTCAGCCCCATGGAGGTCCGAACTAATCATCTCCCCATGTGTACCTGTCCAATATGGTACCTGTCCGTCGGGTATTATCCTGCACATCAACAGATACGCCCTCCATGGGCTCTTAAGTCACAAGGATCATAGCAATGTCAATCACATCCAATCATCAATTTTATTAAACATGTGCATAAAACCCCTTTTACCTAGTCAAGTGCTCAAAGACATTATACAAATCTGCAAGGCAAGTTTGGAGGAAGTGACAGGGTGTCCTATTGGGCTAGTGTCCACTGGAAAAGGGATGTTTCCGGAAAAGATCAAATCCAAGTCATGTAAATGGGTGAGGTGGATAAGGGATGTCTTGACAAAGGGTGCAATGATAGCAGGGAAATGCAAGGCTTACCTGTGGGTGCCTTTGTAGAAGGCGAGCTGCACCTGTCCTGGATGCAAATGTTTCCAATCCTATTCATGCCTTTTATTCTTTATTCTTTATTTCTTTTTTCTTTCAAGAAGCTAATCAGGGGACACTACCCTAGCGTGGTGACCAGTGGTGGCAATGTTACCCACACACACTTTCACGGAAATGAGAAGGCTGGCTCGTGATGAGACCCCCTTTCTCTTGACCATGCAACCAAGAGCCACTACCCTGGCGTGGTAACCAACTGCTAGTAGTGTCATACCGCTAGGTGCCCATGGACCTAATAGGCTGGCTCATGATGAGGCCCCCTATCCTCTGACTAGGTCTTGTTTTATTATTTTTATGGGTCCCTCTTGTTTCTTGATGAGAAGCCTTTTACTGCTTTCTCGAGGATCCCTGGGTGAAGCATCTCGAGGTTTTATTTTTAGTCTTCTATCTTTTGCCATTGGCTTTTACCTTCTGGGCCTTAAGCCCCTTCTTCCCACAAGGCAAGGTGCAACCCTTAAATGATTGGTCAACCCAATGCCCGAACCAATGAAATGGGATGGATGAGCGGGAAGCAAGATGGAGAGTGGTAAGTATGATGGGAGCGGATGATGAATTTTCAGAAATCCTCCCAGTGGCAACGCAAAACCTATGGGCACAAGCTTACTAGGGCATCCTGTCATCCCCCCCAGACATGGTCAAGTGGATAAGTATAAGATCCAAGCATCGGTTAGAAACAAAAAGAACTAGATGCACATATAGAAAGGTTTTGAGGATCAGAGTGACACATACCATGATACCCAGACTCATTACCTTATGGAGCAAGAACCATCTCCGATACAGGACCAAGCCGAGGTGATGGATGTTGCTGCTGCTGACAAAGTGGAGGCGCTGAAAGGAAAAAAAGATGGGCCCTCCAGGGCCATGCTCAAGTTGATCTAGCTCTCGGTACTCCACGTCTAGGTCTTGTGGGCCTCGAGACATAATCTCGTTAGTTATCCCTAAAAGTCGGGGATAACAAAGACTTCTCCACGTTAGTAGGTGGTATAAGGACAGTAACAAAGCTTTTTCTATCTTATTTTAATACTTAGTGGGTGAAATTGATGATGAGGATCCTAATATAGGTAATGATCTTGATGATATGTAGTTATTTGTAGTAGCATGATCTTTTTTGGACTACAGAGGGCATTTAAAGCCTTGTTGTTGATGTATTTTGGTTCAGAGATGGATTGCACTCGCTGATATTTTGGTTATATGCACTCTTATTTGCTATATAAATGAGAAACCTTTCATATTTGTGTATACATTATTTGGATTCATATGAATGCACATGAATATATATGTTTTTTCCAAAATTTGAATATTTTATGTAGTTTTTGGTCGACCGCTTTTTTTTTTAATTTTTTGTTTTTTTTCCAKTTCKGTCCGGTTTYGCATTTTTGGGGTTSACTGGTTTGGTCCAGTTTCTGGTTCTGATAACATTGGTTGTGTCTACTGTGAGATCAATTAATTGTTTGGTGTAGATTCTAGAGTAGCAAGAAGGTCTTCCTGGATCCCGAGCTCTTATATAAAGAAAAAAAGGACCGAGGGATCCAGATTAGGCTATTCAAAAGCTTGAGTTTGTAGGTAATTTTGTTTTTGATAGATTGATCTTTTAACCAACCAAGCAATCACTTTAGATCTGGTCTTCTCAGCTACTCGGCTCCATCAATATCTACTAATTTTTGAATCTCAGGTCTTCAATTTTGTTTTAGTGTTATTTGTTTTTGTGGTTAGTGGGTGGCTTGGGTGAATAGAAAAACACGGCTTGCATTACCTTTGATTCATTATCTGTTAAAAACTACACTGTAGGATTTTGGCAGGTTCTCAGACATTCTTTGACTCATCTTGTCAAGGATTTCTATTTCTTTTTTAACTAGTTTTCTTTTTCAGTTTTCTATTTGGGAGTAGTTTTCTTGGCTTCTATCTTCTTAGTCTCTTCTCATTCTTCTTTGCAAATGTCCTATTCTGCATCGTTAGCCCCCAAAATGGATAAATGATCCAAAGATTCCAACTCAGACCACATCACTAAGAGTTAAATATACTTAGACCTAGATGTAGTCCATTGGTCATTTGCTTTTAGGCCACAATAACTATTGCTTTTATAAATGTTATAAGTAAAATGCAAATTTACTAGTTGTCATAGTCATGTGGTGACTAGCTTTTAGATCACAGTAACTATTTCTGTTGCAAATGTGACTACTAATGTGTTGCTTGTTTCATGTATAAGTGGATGATAAGGCGGTGGATGACTTATTTAGGACAAGAAGGAGCGATTCAATTGATGGAATGGAATAACAGTCCACCAAGCTTCAGCCTAAGGTATTATGGATTGGAACTTGTGATCAACTTAAACATCCATTTTGTACAAGTTCATCTATCTGATCAGTCAATTTCTCAATCGTTTGGTATGGCAGAGCCAACAGTGGCAGAGGTGTATCAAGAGATGATCTAGTCCTCCTGTTAAAGAAGTTAAATGTAAGTCCTTTTTAAGTGAAACCAGATTTTGTTCGTGTTAAACCATTATTTTCTTAAACCGTGGAAATATCATATTACAACTAGATTATAAATTTTTGTCATTGTGGAGTAAACTCTTAAGCTGTCTAGTTTAGTTTAAATAATATGATATCACTTTTAACGGGGAATAAGTAAAAAAGAAGTTGGATCACTTGTAACATCCAAGAAACAATACTCCTAAAGCTGTAGTTCTACATAAACAAGACATAACTGTATGTTTTATGTGTGAGTTTTAACTCATTTGATTTACTTTCTGTTGGTAGAACAACCATCAAAATGGATATCTAATAAAGTTTTATGTTTTCTAGGTCCAACATGAGTTGTCTCCACACATGACAGAGTTTGTCCGTCTCTCAACAGGATTGCAGGTGGCCAGTCGTTTTTACTGTTTGTGTGGCAAAGCAATTCATATCTATGGATTTTTATTTTTTTGGAATTGTCGCAACATTCCTTCAATAAGATTTGTCTTCACCAATGCACAAGTTTATTATGTCAAGTCCTTGAATCACATAATATTATGTAGGGTTTGCTATATAAGAATGCGTTTTTGGCTTTACAAGATTTTATAGTTAATCCTTTTAAGTTATATGCATCCAATTTTTCTCTTTTACAATTAGACATACATATATGATTTTGCAAAGGTTTCATCCTTGACTATAATGTTCCTGCACGATGAATTTGACATATTTGTGATGAAGGTGTATGCTCAAATGCTTCCTCATTTATTAAATCTTTTGGTGGAGGGAAAGGGGAATGATGTCTTACATTGCATAAATCTTACATCAAGGGTCACATGCTATTGAAGGACCCTTGCCAAATAGCCAAGAAGGGCCAAGACATCAGCCCTAGCCTCAGACTATTGAGAATACATATCTTTCCTAGAGATCTTCAATTGTCTAGTGGAAGTACTTTCAGTTCTGTTACTGCCTCAACTAGCACCCTAGTGGAAAGTCCAATCATGGGTGCTACCTTGGGGCAACAAGGCGGGAATTGCACCACTGTCACCTCAGTACAATATTCCCTTCACTTTAGGCCAGCTCCAAGGGCCAAGGAGGGTATCCCTATCTATCAATGATAGGTCTCTAAGTAAATCCCTTTAGTGAGCTAATCTTTATGCAAGCGTATGATTTACTTCAATGAATCCATAATATGTATGACAATGCAGGGTACAAGGACTCTAGCAAGTGATTAAATGCCTTAAGATAGCAGTTCAAGATCAGGAGAATAAACTGCAATTATCCACTTAAGGGAAATGAGTTAGGAGCTAGTGGATGTGTGTGCCAAATCCGATTTAAAGATGTATAACAAGGACAACTTCAGATTTGCATTTGGATGATTATCAATCACGATTCACAACAAATAAAACTTAGAAGAGGCAACTTAAATGAAACCACTTTAAACTACTCTAAAGCACTAGGAATGAAATCGTCTAGCATAAATTGATAGTGTGTAGTGAGCTTTAGGTGCTAATCAATTATATGCTGAAATAGGGACTAGATTAAGGCTGTCCCACACTTCTAAATCTGTTTAAATGATAAATAAACACATAATTTCAGATTTGAAGTCAAGAAAAGAACCATCCAAGAGAGATATTTCCACTTACATGCAATATGTTTTTTACGATTTAGGTAAGGCTTGAGATATGCCACAAATAAGCAGCCCAAGTATGTTAGAATCATGCTCACAATAGATATATCAATGCAATAAATGAGAACTTGAAGTAAAATGGTGAATTCTGCTTAGAGTTATCCAACATTAGCACTAGATCCACCAAAGCCATCTCTAAATAAATGATATGCAATCACAAGCAATTTAGAGATGAATTTCACTTCTAGAAATGTATGATAAACTTATAGCAATATTCTAGTTAATGAAATAGTTGCTAGGTCTAAATGTAAATGAACTTTTAAGCATAAAACCTAGCTCTAGGATTTCCTCAAATCTGATTTTTATTTCTGTTATGCAATTTCCAGATTTGTGAGAAACTTGAAACCAACCCAAAACATGATAAAAAAACCTTGAAAATATCAAAATATTGGGATGATTTGCCTCTTTAGGGTTTTAAGATAAAATATTAAGCACAAATCCTTATCAATCTAGTCTAGGAAATGGAATAAACAATGAGGTTTACACTAGACTAGGAAGGAAATCTAGATTATGATTTTTCTTTGATTTTCCATTAGATTTCTTTTTAAGCAAAACAAAATAAAAGATTTTGGATTTTGGGGCTTTGGCTAGTTGTTGGGAGAGGACAAGTGCCTTATTCCAACTAGGGCTTATGGGGTAAAGAAGTATGCCCCACTTCAGATTTGGTCTATTTTATTTTAACATATTAGGGCTAAGATAATAGAACCCTAAGGTAAATTAGTTTCCTATCTCATGAAGATAAACTATGTAAACCAAGGCCCTACTGGAAGGGGTTCCCAAAGGAAGCACCATTACCAACAAGATCAATTATAGCTTGATAAAAATACTAAATACTGTTGCTAGGGATCCAAAGGAAAAGCCAAGCAAGGAATTGAGCAAATACCAAACTAAAAAAGGGAGAAGGAAAGGATTTACCCTAAGACGTCTTCCCTCCAAGTGGTATGCTTACCCTTGAAATGGATTGATCTTGAAAGCTTGTAGTAGTGTTGAGCAAACACAACAAATCTTTAATGCATCAAAATAAACCAAGATAGAAGAGCTCCAAGAATTGACACCAATGCCTAAATAGGTAGATATTCAACAAAATTGTATTCTCAAAGAAGTAGCCAACAACCACAACAAAATGGAATGAGAGGAGGACCCTTTTTATAGATGAGGCTTCATCATCCTTCTTATTCAATATTATTTCCTATCTCCTTAGATCTATCCTAGGAGAACTACAAAATTGACTTGTCTTCCAACTAACTAAAGGAGACTAAGTCAAAATACAATGAAGATGTACCATATATACAATAATTCCTTCAAGAGAGGAGGCCATCCCACAAAAGAGCTAGATATATGGTCCAAGGAGGCTCAATGTCTCTCCCAAATGCAAGGGGAGAGCCTCAAAGTATGCTAAGATGCTCCTCCAGTAAAGAAAAGTCCAACAGGATGCCAACATTCACCCTCAAAGCATGGAACGGTCACACATGTGGGACAAGTGAGGGCTAAAAGAGAGGACTCCTCCAAATAGGCTCCACGACCACATGAGAGGTCTCCAAGGTGGAAGATCATCCTTAAATCATGTAGTCAACATCCAAAGATCATGGAAGACATCTCCTCAAGTCAAAATATGTGCAAACGTGCTATGTGTGTTATCAAAGGACTAGTAGAAGGGTCTTCCAAGGAAGTCGACCCTCAAGTCATGTGCAAAATGCCTCCAAATGAGTGAATAAGGAGAGTGCTCAAGAATTTGGGACGTGGCATGTAACGAGAGGACCAATGCATGTAGAAATAGCCCCAAAGTGTCTTGGGTAATGTTGTTGAATTTTTAATGCTTAGCTCAAGGACATGTAGTTTATTTCAATTTAGCATGAACTTGAACCATAAACAATGCAACAATACAATATACAATAGTTGCAGTAACCAAGATCACAAGAAGAATAACCATGCACAAGAACACAAGAAGTTATCCTGGGAAAACCCTTTTGAACCAAGGGAAAAACCCAACAATCCTTTGCTATAGAGTCAAGAAAAGATAACCTTTTCACCACAAACCCTAGTGCACACAAAAGGGTGCTCTGTGACCAAGAAAGATGGCGCAGGAGAGAAGTGCGCACTAAATTACAACTCTCCAAGTATGCGTTGCAAAACTGAGATATGATCCACAATGGGGATGTATCTCTCTTATTTATACATGACCTAACTCATCAACACATGTGTCTATTGGCACAATAGGGCCGACTTGTACAACTGAATAATATAATTAATCTTTTACACAATATTAATTATCTTTACATGGTGGGGCCGACTTGTACCTTTCACAATACAAAATTAGGGTTTTACCAAAGTCTTACTCTTTGACAATATAGCAAGGGATCTCACACATCCTCTAGTGCTCTGCCACTAGCAACACTTCCACCTGTGCTTAGCCATAGGGACGTCACTCTCAACAGATCAACTCAACTAAGTCCATAGGAGTACTATTTGGAGAGCCATCTCAAGTCGACTCAACTAAGTCCATAGGATTCCAACAAGAGACCATCTCAAGTCGTCTCAACTCAGTCCAGAGGAGCACGACAAGAGACCATACATGTCATCTCAACTCAATCCAGAGGAGTATGACTCACCCATCACATGGGTGTTCTCACAGATTGTCTCAACTCAGTCCAGAGGAGAACGACCTGGAGAATGTCTCATGAAGCAACAATCATCAACACTCCCTCTCAGCTAGGGAGGCATTCTCCACCAGGCCAAGTCTCTCATGGAAGTACTCGAACTTCGTCCTGGCAAGTGGTTTGGTGAAGACATCTGCAACTTGCTCGTGTGTAGAAAGGTACTGCACATATACTGCTTTCCTCTGCACCATATCTCTGATGTAATGGTATTTGATCTCAATGTGTTTCGATTTATCGTGAAACACAGGATTCTCAGAGAGCTTCACACAGCTCTGGTTATCGCAATGGATAACGGTGGAATCCATCTCATGTCCAAATAAGTTTGCAAGGAGCTTGTGAAGCCACACTGCTTCGCGGACTGCCACACATAATGCAATGTACTCTGCTTCTGGGGTACTCAAAGCCACAAAAGTTTGTTTCCTGTTGCACCAGGAAACCATGGTAGATCCTAAAGTAAAACAACAACCGTAGTTACTCTTCCGGTCCACTGCGCTCCCTGCCCAATCTGCGTTGACATATCCCTACAATCTCATGTGTACACCGGAGGCATATCTTAGTCCATAACCAACTGTGCCTTGTAAATATCTCAGCACATGCTTCGCTGCTATCCAGTGTGTCTGTCTCGACTGACTCATAAACTGACTGAGTACACTCACTGCATAACATATATCAGGTTTGGTGTTAACTAGATACATCAATGATCCAATCATCTGTCTGTAAAGATGTGGATCAATCTCGCTTGAATCAGAAGTAGCCTCGTTCATTTTCTTCAAATTCATCACCATCGGTGTAGGCATGGATCTGCAGTCCGTCATCCCGAATTTCTTCAATATCTCCACTGTGTATTTTCCTTGACTCCGGAAAATCTCATCAGTCCTCTGCCACACTTCTTGTCCCAAGAAGTAGTGCACCATACCAAGGTCCTTCATCTCGAATTCAGAAGCCAATGCACGCTTGCATTCAACAATAAGGCTTTCTGAACCGGTGAGGAATAAGTCATCAACATATAGGACCAAAATCAGGCACTCGTCACCAACAATGTTGTAGTATAGGTTTGGATCAACAACACTCTTGCTGAAGCCCAAACTCATCAAGTATCCATCAATCTTCTCATAACATGCTCGAGGTGCCTGCTTTAGTCCATACAGGGCTTTCTTCAACCTGCACACATGAGACTCCTTCTCATGTATCATGAATTCATCTGGTTGCTTGATGTAAACTTCTTCCTCAATCTCACCATTGAGAAAGGTTGTCTTCACATCCATCTGATGTAGTCTCCAACCCATGGATGCTGCAAGGGAAATAATCGTACGGATGGAAGTGTATTGGGAAACAGGAGAAAATGTCTCCTCATAATATATTCCCTCCATTTGAGAGAATCCTCTAGCCACAAATCTCGCTTTTTACTTCTTGACACTTCCATTAGCTACATGTTTGATCTTATAGATCCACTTGGAAGTCACTACAGACTTCCCTTTCGGTCTCAGAACAATATCCCACACATCATTCTTCATGATGCACTGATACTCTTCGGTCATGGCATCTTGCCAAACCTGTTGACCTGCTTCTTCTCCATGAGAAGAAGGCTCAGTATCAATGATGTGGCTCATAGCTGAAACATAGCTCGAAAATCTTTGTGGTCTCTTGCTCTCTCGGAATGTACCACGAGGAGTTGCATGTCCCTTTGCCTCCTGCAGAGTCTGTCGAGCCCATGCAAGCCTCTTCTGGCCTACTGCAATGTCTTTGGGAACATCAACTGGATCAACTGGATCTGTAACTGTCTCCCTCTGAACTGCTGAAGGGGGAGAAGGTACTGTCTCTTCCTTCTTTTCACTGTCAATCTCCATCTTAGATTCTTTGGATCTTGGGAAGGCTATCTCTTCCTCAAAGGTGACACCTCTGCTAACCTCGATTTGTCTCTGACTAGGGATGTATATCCGATATGCCTTCGAAGCTTAACTGAACCCCACAAATATACCCTTTCTGCTTGAAGGGTCTAGCTTGGTTCTCTTTTCCTTGGGTACATGAAAGTATACTGGACACCCAAATATCCTGAAGTGTCCAATCTTAGGCTTCAATTCGGTGAAAGCTTCTTCGAGAGTCATGTTCTTCAAAATCTTATGAGGAATCCTGTTTTGATTGTACACTACTATCATGGATGCCTTTGCCCACAGAATCATAGGTGGATTCTGATCATGTATCATCGCTTTGGTTGCCTCAACAATGGATCTGTTCTTCCTCTCTGCAACCCCATTCTGTTGAGGGTTATAAGGAACGATGTACTCCCTCTTGATCCCTGCCTCAATACAAAAATCACTGAAATCCCTGGAGGTGTACTCTCCTCCATTATCTGATCTCAACACCTTGATCCTCCTCTCGGTCAGGTTCTCAACCTGAGCTTTAAACTCTTGAAATCTCGTAAGGACTCCATCCTTGGTCTTCAAGAAGTAAATCCACGTCTTCCGAGAGTGATCATTGATGAAGAGCACATAGTACAAATATCCGTTCAAGGAAGCAACAGTCATGGGTCCACAAACATCTGTATGTATCAAGCCCAAGATCCCCTTGGATCTATTGTCACTACTCGAAAAGGACCCCTTGACATTCTTGCCAAGAGCACAACCTTTGCAAACGCCATCATGCTCGATATGTATCTTTGGAAGGCCTGTCACTATCTTCCCCAGAGCGGGAAGGGATCTATAATGTAAATGAGCAAGTCCTCTATGCCATAGCTCGCTCAAGCTGATAGTATCATGCAACAAGGCCTGGACTGGTCGGATAGTCAATCTGTACAAATTGTTTTCTTGAACACCAATCACCCGGGCAGAATCCATGTGTGAGTTCTTGTGCCATGCAAGAAATTTTCCTTCAGAGAAAGTAATCTTGTAGCCTTTTTCCTCTAAGGCAGAAACAGAGACAAGGTTCCTTTTCATCCCAGGTACATATAGTACCTCACTTAATTGAAGAGGTATGTCAGAATCTAGTTGGAAAGAAGTTCCAACTCCCTTCACTGTACATCTGGCATTATCACCAAGTACAGCATGCAGACACGACTCTTTCTCTACAAGGTCTGTAAGATGTTCTCTATATCCAGTCATGTGTCTGGAAGCACCACCATCAATCAACCAAATATCACTATCAGTAGGAATGACACCTGAGAGTGCTGAAATGAAGAAGAATGCTTCATCTTTTATGTCTTCATCTCTATGATGTGGTTATGAATCAACATCGGCAGTGGATGCATGTTGTCTTCCTTTCTTCTTGGTAGGACAATCTCTCGCAATGTGTCCATACTTGTCACATCTGAAACATTGAATCCTTGAAATGTCTTTTCTATGTTCATGACCTGGAGCTGTTGAAGTTTTCTTGTCTTTGAATGCTTTGCTGAAACTTCTTCTATTTCTTCTACCTCTCTTAGTATGAGAAGCAAGGGCTTTGTTGCCGTCCTAATACACACTTGCAAACGTGAGCTAAGTCCTGCTCACTTAGTGTGTCCTTGGAGGCACAATGCCTAGGTTCAAAGCCCACACTGTCACTTTGACTTGAACCTCTTCCGTCTAGGCTTACTCCTAGGGAAGCCAAGGGGGGTAGACCCTAGTTACTATGTGAATTATTAGATGAATTCTAGGAGTTAATTTTAGTTTGTTAAAGGTGAGGGGAAACTAGCCTGTATGGCAAGCAACAATGCAAATGCAAATCTTTCAATGAGAGTCAAACCTTTCCCTAAGTCAACTATGATTAGTGCCTAAGGTTGGGCAAGGGGTCAATAGATTATACAATAATTAAATACAACTAAACAAAATATAATCAATGCTATAGGATACAACAAGATATTACATTACAATTGAGATATAAATTGAATATTGAAAGATAGCTTACAATGAACAAGATGAATTAGTTAATTACACAATATACATGAAAGAGGTAGTTAGATAAATGAAACATTCACCTCACAAAATGAAATGATGAAATATATCATACATAAAAACTTTAGGAGAAAGAATAAGCACATTAGATGATATTACAAGTATACAAAGGAAATTAGATTATACACCCAACTCATGGGCTTTCTCACCTCGCACAGGGGCACACAACGTTCCATGTCCGTCTCAGAGAGGAACCACAAACCCATCTCATGGGCTTCCTCACCCTTCAC
Organism: Picea engelmannii; assembly: GCA_009831015.1. NCBI lineage: Eukaryota > Viridiplantae > Streptophyta > Pinopsida > Pinales > Pinaceae > Picea > Picea engelmannii. The sequence goes on from ML862353.1 coordinate 20,004, forward strand.
AGGGGCACACAACGTTCCATCTCCGTCTCAGAGAGGAATCACACACCCATCTCATGGGCACACCCAACTCATGGGATCTTTCTCAGGCTGACTCACTCAGTCTGTGTCCTTTGCAGCTGTAATCATCAACAAGAACGTGCCCCGCAGTTGGAGCTAGTTGTTACCTCTCCAAGAGGTATCCTATATTTTTCATTTGGCTACACCATTGTAATCCAAAGAATGCAAGCAAAGCCATGTAAACCATAGTGGAGGATATTGTAATGGACTCCCAGACTTGATCCGACCATGATCAGTCCCCTTAGTCCTTGTCTCAATGTCTTTCGTCCTGGATAGGATTCGAGGCCTTGGCATGGATCTAGTGGGACACATGGTTGTGTGGAGCCATGAGTCTTATGTAGGGTTGATTGTAGTTTGTAGGGCCTAGGCCGGTTCAGGTCATCACACCTATGTCTTCCCACATGGTCGTTTTCTATTGAGTCTGTAGCCATATCTTGGCCATGGTGCATTTATCGTTTTTTTTCACAACATGGCAGTCTCACAAAGTTTTCATCATTGCACGTCTTTTGAGGTGGTTCACGGATCCCAATGCAGTGGGTACTCAGAGGAAAAATTACAACATGGGCCCAAATGAGTAGAAAAAATTTACAAGTAAAACCCATGTTGAAAATTTTGGATTGATGAAGTATCAAAGGAGATAGAGCCTCCCAAAGGAAAATCGTCCCATTCTTCTAAGAGGGACGTTAAGCACATTTTCCAAGTCAAAGGGTCAAGGAAGGAGAATGTTCAGGTCTACTAGCTGTTGGAGAATTTTAGGCACATTAAAGATGCACTTTTTCCAAGCCAAAGGGATTATTCAAGCCATTAAAAGCTAAATCGACCCCTTTGGAACAAATCGTACCTCTTCCTCATGAATTAAATGGTCAAGACTCAAACTAGCCGTTGGAGAAAAAGGAACCAAATGTCGACAAAATATGATCGTTTTGCTCATTCTTCAAGGGAAAATTGTCCCTAGAAAGGCTAGCCCCTCCTCTCATTTTTGTTGTTGAAACTTTGTGAGATGTTAATGCCATATTTTCGAACTCAATTCTCTTGTGTCACCGTGGATTGTCTACAATAATGCTTGTTTTTCTTGGCCAAGGTTTATTTTAATTATGTTTTTGATAGGGGTTTCTTAGGATAATTGCAAGAGGTGACCAATCAATCCATTGAGGGGCTACATAGTCACGTGGAAGAAAGGAAATAGACTCTTTGTCTATTTCTTTTTTTGTGGGTGCCTAATGTGTTGAAATTAGTGCAGCTGCAAGAGCCATTCTCCAGAGGATAGCTAAGACCCTAGCTAAGCTCTAGGGCCCCCAATACACTCCTGGGGTTCTTGGTTTGGGACCAAGCAGTTAGAGCCATGGAAAAAGACCCTAGTGAGGGCCCCTAGTGTATTTCTGGGGTTCTTGGTCAAGGACCAAGTAGTAAGTCCCTAGATGTGTTCTAGGGCCCCTGGATGTGTTCCAGGGAATCCTTGCTCGGTGCTTGGATTGATCCTTGGATGTGTTCCTTGGTGGTTGATGGTATAGGTCCCTAGATGTGTTTTAGGGCCCTTGGATGTCTTCCAGGGAATCCTTGTTTAAACGCTTGGGTTGATCCTTGGTCTTGTACCTTGGTGGATAATACCCTAGAGATGATCTAGGGCCCCCAGATGTGTTCTCAGGTATCTTGGTCTGGGACCAGGTAGTTCTTGGTCAAGGACCAAGCTATTTGATGATGTAAGTGCTTAGATGTGTTCTAGGGCCCCTGGATGTGTTCCAGGGAATCCTTGCTCGTGCCTAAATTGATCCTTGGTTGTGTACCTTGGTGGATAAGACCCTAGATGTGTTCTGGGGTAACCTAGTCTAGGACCAGGTGGTTTTTGGTTGAGTACCAAGGTGTGATGATGTGTGATCTTCTTTTTCTCTCCCGGGATGCTCCATGAGATCTAGGAGCAGCTACGAAGATGGACATGACCACATCATTGATGTTTTCTCTTTTGCAGGGATGATAAAAACTTATAAGTTATCATGAGACTTATGTGGACAGTTTGCCATTGAAAAAGACTCTTTTGACTTTGTCTTATTGCCTCCTCTTGCTTGAGTCTCGTTCCCCTTCTTGACTAATGTGGTGTTGGTCTTCTTTAGTCACTTTGACTTAATTGACTTTTAATTAATATTTTAATTAATTAAAAATAATAATTAATTATTAATTATCTTTTATTTATTTTATTTTTATTAGGGTTTGACTTAATCCTAAAGATAAGGTTAAATTAGAAAACCCTAACCTACCCACCTAAGCTATAAAAAGAACCTTACCCCCTCACTCTTTTGTGTACTTATTTTTTGGCTCACACATTTCTCATGGTCTGAATTTTTGCTGCGGCTACTTTAGTTTAGTCTTTTTGGTTCGACCTCCATGGATCTTTCCTCTTGTGCTGGTATAAGGGTACAGATTCCCTAGATTTAGTCTTCTCTTGCTGTTTAAGGTGGAGCGGCCCCTTTCTCTTACTGTCCAAGTGCTGCGACCACTCCTTGGTTCAGTCCTTGGTTAGGGTATGGCTAGTTGGTGGTACGACCATTTTCTTTGGAGCCTTCTCTTGCTGTTTGGAGGTTGCGGCTGCATTGGTTTTGCTGGTAGAGGGTTCGACCCTCCTTAGTTCTCTTCTTGTTGGCTGGGAGTCTTCTTATAAGGTACATCTGCCTCTTTATGATCTCCACTTAATGGTCCATCCTCTCTCCTTGTTGTCTAGGTGCCACAACTCTCTTCTACATGCATGCCGCTGCCTCCTACAGTTTGCTATGCCTCTTCCTTGACTGTAGTATCTCTTCCTTAGGCTGTGTTATCGCACAATTTGTAGCTAGGATAAAAGGCTATAAGATAGAAGGCCAAACTGGCGTAACAGGAACCAATCCCACCCAATGTCACCACAATGGGATGGTTGTTTCTCTTTAGGGAGGTTAGGCCTAGGGGAGACGTCCCCGGTGACCTGGGGTTTTGAAGAGGCAAAAGGCTAATAAGATAAAGATAAGGTTTTCCCCCTTCACAAGTCACCACCCAAACAGATAGTCCGGACAAAGGCCAATTTAAGAAGTAAAACCCCCAAAGAAGTGTACCTGCTTGGAACAAAGCAACAACAAACTGATATGTGCAAGCTATTTCAATGGGTTAGTACTTCATAAGACTATCTGATAGATACATATAAGCAATTAGCAATAAATGTTGACGAAGTCAATGTTTATCAATATCAATGAAAAGTTGTAACACTTCACCAATAAATATTGGAACAATGTAGCATTCAATGTAACCAATCAACACCTTATTCAATCAAATGCCTAAACCATCATTCAATTGCTCTCAAGACAAAACGTTGCTGCATTAAAGATGAAATAACCAATGATGACATCAACAACTAGGGTTAGTAAGTTAGTTAAGTTTAGCGTTAGTGTAGTTAGGGTTTGAAATTCAAAGGGTTTTGCGAGTGTTGTAATCAAGTTTCACTTCAATGTTGGAGGACTTTAGATCAGTGCCTTTAGGGTTTAGTGAAGTCAAAAGTGAAGGACGCAAGGGTTGAAGGAGGAAGGCTAAGGACTAGAGGGAAGAGTTCTGAAGTGCTGCTATGGCAGGGTCTCATAATCAAAACCCTAGGGGAGAGGGGCTCACTCTGGTGTTGCTATAGCAAGGCCTCGTGCTCTCTCCTCCTTCCTTAGGTCAACTTGACAAAACGGCTAGCTCAAATGAAGCACAAAATCAAGACAAGAAGGCTTAATGAGGGAGAGTGTTGCTACAACAAGGCTCTTAAATCTAAAAGAAAAAACGACCCTAAGTGTAGATAACCTAGGCCTGGGACATCTTCTTCCTCTTGAATTCTAAATGGTACGACTAGCAAAGGAGAGGAATAAAAAGGAGTGTAGCTACGGCTAGGCTCTCTTTTTCTTCTTCAATGGCTGAAAGTTTCTCTATCATGGGACATGAGACAAGGACCTACTTGTGTGCTTGTCACCTAGGGTTTTGTTTCAGCAAATTATAAATATATGCAAGAAAATAAGACTACAACCATTCATTCAAGAAGTTTTGCAGAAAAATACTTACAATTCATCAAGAAATAACCATGCAAACCCTAGTTGTAACACCTTCCTTCAAGAGAAACACCATAAAATGCCAAAAAGTCTTTCTTCAACAAGTGCGCCTCACTAAATCAGCCAAATACCCAAGATAGGGTGCAAATTTCAGACCTCCTTATGGAGTGAATCAGTGATGATGAAAAATGAAGGAGAAAATCCTCCATTTATACAATATCATGACCTAATTTTACTTTTTAGGTCATGTAAAAGGCCGGCAAGGCCAAAATACCAAAATCATACTGTTTTACATTAATTTGTTAAATTAAATCCTAAATCAAGTTGAAAAGAGAGTAAAAGCCCCTCCAAGAGAGACGTTAGCCCCTTGTAGGGCAGATGGGGCGTCCTGGAGAAAAACGTTAGCCCTCACTGGGCTTCTCCAACCTGCCACACATGCCATTGCTGCCTAATCTGCCTCCAAAAGTGTCCATGATGCTGGGTGACATCATGGTCAAGGTGGTGACGTCCTAGGCCTCCCAAGGCCAACGTTCCACTGAGAAAGGGTCATCCCCCCTAGGTCAAGCTCTGTCGGGGTGCCTCTGGTGGAAAGTCCTCTTCTCCTCTGGTGCAAAGCTCCGGATCCATCCCTATCCTGTATCTCCCCCTGATGGGGTCTCAACATCAACCTTATGGGCTCTTCAGCCCCATGGAGGTCCGAACTGATCATCTCCCCATGTGTATCGGTCTAAGATGGTATCTGTCCGTCAGGCATGGTCCTGCACATCAAAAGCTATGCCCTCCATGGGCTCATCAGTCACAGGGATCATGGCAATGTCAATCACATTTCATCATCAATATTAATAAACATATGCATAAAACCCCTAATAGATCAATCGATAGCTCAAAGAGGTTACACAAATCCACAATACAAGTCCTGGAAAAGGGCATGGCATCCTATTGGGCTAGTGTCCACTGAATAAGGGAAGTTTCCTGGAAGAGACCTCTTCCAAGCCATGTAAGTGGATGAAGTGGTCAAGGGATGTCCAAGCAGGTGGGTGCAACGAAGGTCAAGGATGCAAGATGTTACCTATGGGTGCTTTTGTAGAAGGCGAGCTGTACCTGTCATGGATGCAATTCTTTCCAAGCCCATTCATGCCTTTTATTCTTTCTGTTATTTCATTTTTCTCAAGAGATAATCAGGGGACATTGTCCTGGCATGGTGACCAGTGGTGACAGCGTTACCCACAAGTACTTTGACAGAAATGAGAAGGCTGGCTCGTGATGAGACCCCCTTTCCCTTGGCCATGCAACCAAAGGTCACTGCCCAGGCATGGTAACCAACTGATGGCAATGTCATACTACTAGGTACCCATGGACCTAATAGGCTGGCTCGTGATGAGACCCCCTATCCTCTGGTTAGGTCTTGTTTTATTATTTTTTTTTAGGGTCCCTCTTGTTTCTTGTCGAGAAGCCTTTTATTGCTTTCTTGGGGATCCCTGGGCGAAGCATCTCGAGGTTTTATTCTCAGGCTTTTATCTTTTACCAGCTTGCTTTTACCTTCTGGGCCTTTAGCCCCTTCTTCCCACTAGATAAGGTGCAACCCTAGAAAAGGTCAACCCAGTGCCCGAACAAGTGGAATGGGATAGGTGAGCGGGAAACAAGATGGAAAAGTGAAGCTGTGAAGGGAGTGGACGATGGCTTCTCAGAGACAAACCTAGTGGCTAACCAAAACCAATAGACACAGGCTTACTAAGACACCCTGTCAATCCCCAAAACATGGTCAAGTGGGCAAGTGTAAGATCCAAGCAGTTGTTAGAAATAAAAGGAATAAGATGCATACATTCAATGGTTTTGATGATCAAAGTGACACATACCATGATACCTGAACTAATTACCTCATGAAGCAAGAACCCTCTCTGACACAAGATCAAGCCGATGGTGGTGGAGGCTGATGCTGCTGACATGATATGGATGCTGGAAGAGAGAAAAGGTGGGCCCTCCAGGGCCATGCTGAAGTCAATCCTGCTCTCGGTACTCCATGTCTAGGACCTGTGGGCCTCGAGACATGATCTCCTCGTTATCCCTGAAAGTGGGGGATAACAGGCTGCCACCGTCCTCTCTTTGGCTGTGACTGGTACCCTCTCTTGCTACGACAGTCATAAGTTTTGGCAGATTTTGATTGGGCTATATTCGGTTTCATTTCTGCTTTCATATCAGTTTTGATATTTGGGTTTTATGTCAGCTTTCATATCAGTTTTTGATATTTGGGTTTTTAATCAGCTTTCATATCAGTTTTGATATTTGGGATTTGACATCAGCGTTCACTTCAGCTTTGAGTTCTTTGGGGTATCTATATCAGCGTTAGCTTGCTGATGTTTTTGCTGATTGGTCTTGGATTTCTTCTTGGCTAAACTGTCTACCTAGATCATGATGAGATCAAACCCTCAAAAACCCTTGAGGGTTTGATCCATGACCTTTATTAGCTATTTCTGAGCATACAGGAAAGAGGACATCAACCTAACATCTAAGGTAAATTTGTTCTTGTTTCCAATCAAGGTAATGACCAGTTATTGCTTTGCTTATTATCAGATCTGATTATGCTAATATTCAGAATTTGTTTAATGATTAGATCTGTTCATATTTAGATCTAGATTAGAATTGTTTCCTACTTCCTCAGATCTATTGTTTAGTCTACTTCAGAAAATTTTGTTTTCTTGCTGATCTATATCTACAGTAGTGAATAAATTTAAAAGAATATCTCTGTTCTAGTTTCCCTTAATTTCTAACATGGTATCAGAGCTTAGGGCGTGAAAAGAGCTCAATTGTGGCAGACTTTTGAGCCTGCATAGATCCACAACTAAGGGTTTGTTTATTTATGATCAGGAGTAAGTTGTTTTACCATCCCTCGATAGATCTAAATAGTGAATAGCTTTGTCTATGCTAGATATCTTGAGCTAATTCATAACTTCTTGGTCAATGAAATTTTTGAGTAAGAACAATTTGTGTGTAGATTATAGAATTTTGTCTTACTAACTTTGAGAAATAGTTGCTTGGGCAAACTAGATTATGATACCTCTGTAGATATTACCTTTATAAAAAGCAAAATGTTTCCAGTAACTTGTGCTTAAGACTTCTTTCTAAAATCAGCATTAGAAAGAAATCTATATCCATTTAACATTTGGATTACAGGAGGTTTGATCTCCGTCTTAAAGTTTGGCTTAAATCCATAGGTAACAAATTCTGAGTTTATATTCACTAAACACTATTAAGAAGTACTCCTTGATATACTTTCATGATATTTGGTGTCAATTTCTAAATCACATTGATCTGGATCTTCTAAGCATCAATGATTTGGTAGATATTAGAAAGTGAACTTGATCATATGACATGGATAATAAACTTATCCATACTCATTGACAAACTGCTTTTTCAAGCTTGATATAAGTTTGTCATGCTTCCACTTGCTATCTCTTGAAATGTGATCATATGACAACATTTTACTTCTCCCTTTGACATCAATAAAAGAAATTTGAATGATAGCAGGGTGACTCCACACAATCTCTGGAAACTATTAACATAAATTGTGTTAATGCCTAGTATTTCCCATTTGGAGTTTTTATTTAGAGTGTTTTCTTAAACAATAACTTGAACCCAATAACTTCAAGAGGATAACTTAATGATTTCTGGTTCTGATTTTAATGCGCATGGTTAAACAATAGTGATGTAACACAGAGGTATACCATTGAATGAATAAGATCAGAATGAATCCTTCAGTAATTTAAGAATCAAGACAGGTAGACATATTCGGTAATGAAAAAGAAGTTGACTCACACAAGTATGTTGATCTCTGCCTAGCTTCTGGGATTAAGAGGGAGCTAACTGTGCTTTACAATCCCCAGCAGAATGGGGTTCCAAAAAGAAAGATCAGGACAGTCTGTGAGGCAACCAGAGCTATGATCTTTCATTGGGCCGAAGCTACAAGTACTGCTGTCTATATACAGGACATATGTCGTTATATAGCCTTGGAAGAGATAAACTCTAGAAGAAGTCTTCACGGGTAAAGAAATCCTTCAGTGGATCCCATAAGGGATTCTGTTGAGTTTCCCCTAGAGAAACTTCCTGCCAAAAGGAAGCCAGCTTGGTGCCACTTTAAAGGAAAGAAAAAGACATTGCAACACCTAATGGTACCTTCAGAGAAAGCAAGAAACCAAATAAATACTCAAATCAGATAGCTCAGTTGAATCTTGTGATTAACTTAAAACTTTCCTTTTTGAAGAGGTTGCCTAACTTTAAGTGTGAAAGGATGCCGTGATAGAAGAGTACGAGTCAATAGTGAAGAATGATGTATGGGAAGTGGTCCCAAGACCTCAAGGAAAATCGGTAGTAATCTGTAAATGGATTTACAAAATAAAGCATGCAGCGGATGGTAGTGTTGGCTAGATTTATCTCAGGAAGAGGATAATGATTAAGATAAGATCTTTGCTCCAACTGCTAGTTGAGCAAGAAGTTTATATCGGACAACCTGTGGGTTTTGTGATCCATGGGAATAATTCCATGTCTACAAACTCAAGAAAGCCTTGTATGGATTAAAACAAGCTCCGAGAGCTTGGTATGGAAGAATTGTCAGTTTTCTTCAGAGTCTTGGGTTCTCCAAGAGTATAGAAGATCCTAATCTTTGTATAAAGATTGTGAAGAATCATCCTGTCATCCTGGATGATTTGTTCCTTTCCAGAGAGGAACATCTAATAGCCCAGACTAAGAGGGAGTTATCAGCAGAATTTGAAATGAAGGATTTGGGTCTCACGCATTACTTTCTTGTCTTAGAGGTGTGGCAAAAACCGGGTGAGATTCTTCTCTCACAAAGCAAGTATGCAGTTGATGTGCTTCATAGTTTTGGCATGTTGAACTGTAAGTCCATGACCTCACCTATGATTACTAACCTGAAGAAGTTAAATGATCAAGCTACATGTTTAGATCCAGAAGACCCCACCGTATAGCGTCAGATCATTGGGTCCTTGATGTATCTAGTACATACTAGACCGAGCATTTGTTACGCAGTGAATGCCCTCAGCCAGTTCATGAACATATTCATATGATTGTTGTTAAGCATATTCTCAAATATGTCCGAGGGACTTTAGCCTATGGACTCATATACACTTCCAGTGGAGGTGTAATGCTTCATGGATATACAGATTTAGATTGGATGGGCAATATAGTGGACCGGAAGGACACTTCCAGATATTATTTCAGTTTGGGTTCAGCTATGATCTCTTGGTCCAGCAGGAAGTAGGGCTCCATAGCCCAGAGCACTGTAGTGGCAGAATACATTATTGTAAGTGTTGAAAATAGAGAAGCAGTATGGCTTAGAAAGCTACTCTCAGATTTGTTCCATGCTGAGCTGAAACCCACAGTCATTCATTGTGATAACCAGAGTTGTGTAAAGTTCTCCGAGATTCCCGTGTTTGATGACAGATCGAAGCATATTGAGATAAGATATCACTATGTTTGGGACATGATGCAGAAGAACATTCTCAGTATTCAGTATGTTCCAACGACGGAACAAATAGTAGATATTTTGACCTAGCTTTTGTCATTGACAAAGTTTGTATACTTTCGTGACAAGCTTGGTGTTGCTGAAAATGCCTCTCCTGTTGAGAGGGAGTGTTGAAATTAGTGCAGCTGCAAGAGCCATTATCTAGAGGATAGCTAAGACCCTAGCTAAGTTCTAGGGCCCCCAATACACTCCTGGGGTTCTTGGTTTGGGACCAAGCAGTTAGAGCCATGACAAAAGACCCTAGTGAGGGCCCACAGTGTATTTCTGGGGTTCTTGGTCAAGGACCAAGAAGTAAGTCCCTAGATGTGTTCCAGGGAATCCTTGCTCGGTGCTTGGATTGATCCTTGGATGTGTTCCTTGGTGGTTGATGATATAAGTCCCTAGATGTGTTCTAGGGCCCCTGGATGTGTTCCAGGGAATCCTTGCTTAAACGCTTGGTTTGATCCTTGGTCTTGTACCTTGGTGGATAAGACCCTAGAGATGATCTAGGGCCCCCAGATATGTTCTGGGGTATCCTGGTTTGGGACTAGGCAGTTCTTGGTCAAGGACCAAGCTGTTTGATGATGTAAGTATTTAGATGTATTCTAGGGCCCTTGGATGTGTTCAAGGGAATCCTTGCTCATTCCTGGATTGATCCTTGGTTCTGTACCTTGGTGGATAAGACCCTAGATGTGTTCTAGGGCCTCCAGATGGACCACGTGGTTCTTGGTTGAGTACCAAGGTGTGATGATGTGTGATCTTCTTCTTCTCTCCCGGGATGGTCCATGAGACCTAGGAGCAGCTACGAAGATGGACATGACCACATCATTGATGTTTCCTGTTATCCACCAGTTTGCACAAGCTGGATTTCCTGAAGAGCCGCCAAAGAATGAGTAATCAGTGCTCATATGACAGAGTTCAGAGTTCAGTTGGTCTTGCAAAAGACCCATTTTTCCCGCATTTCCACCATTGTAATAAATGTCCTAAGTATGAGATATTATAAAAGGCTATTGGCCACCTAAGACTAGGAGTGAGCACATACTTTGGAGTTTTTTTTTCTACTTGTTAATTATTTTTTCTGCTTGCCTTAATGAGCGATTAAATAATTTTTAAGTTTTTTCACTCATAAGACTAGCTCCAGAGCCGAAGAATGTAATGGCGATTAGGTCTTGGCATGGAAAATCCAATGTCTAGTGTCTAAATGTTTATGAGATCATACTAAGACATATTGATTGAGTCATTTGGAAATTGCGGCTAGGTTTGATAGGTTTTTTTTAAGTTTTTAGTGAATTAATTAAATTCCCGCAAAAATGGAATTTTTTAATTTTGAGTAAATAAATTGTAAAAATATGGCATCAAACATTGTCAGATGCCATATTTATAGTCGTTTTCCAGTCCTGCGTATCATGTAAACCCCTATTTTCCATCTTTCGAGACAAAAAAGTGATTATTATCACTAAAAAATCAAATTTACTCTAAAATTACGGAAAAAGGGTAATTAAATTAATCTCCTAAATTTTAGGAGAATTGGGAAACATGTCAAAAACATGTTTTTTCATGTCCCCAGTTGACTGGAGGCCTTGGGCGAGTTTAACTAAGGTAGGGTCGACTTGATTGAAGATGACATGGACTCGGGGGAGATCCCAATGTGGGAACTCCAACCCACATGCTTGAGTGGTGCACTTAGGGAGAGTGGCACACATCCCAATGCTCACAACTCGCCCTCACACTTCACTTCACTCCCACTCACTCTCACTTTCACTCCACCTCACTCCACTCATCCTCACTTCACTCCATATCACTCCCTTTTCACCTTAGTTCACTCCCTCACCACTCCACACCTCCCCACTCTAACTCATGCACATCTCCTCTTCACTACCCATTCACTCACGCCTCAACCCTAACCCTAG
>ML862354.1:9924-21211 GCA_009831015.1 Picea engelmannii
ATATATATATATATATATATAATAAATTATTCCAATTATTACACACAACTTAATTATTAGTCATGTAATGTTATTATTCATTTTATATTAAAATAATATATATTTAGGTTATTATTTTGTTTTCTAATAATTATTTTGTTTTTAAATTAAAAATAAATAAATAAAATTTATAAGTTGAAATTCATTTTTTATAAAAGTGTGTTAATGTATGCCAACAATGATGTTGACGTAGCACAATGTCCTATAGCAGTAGATACTTTTTTATAAAAATGTGTTAATCCATGCCAACAGATACTTTTGTATAACAGTGTGTTAATGCATGCCAACATTGATATGCATGCCAACATTGATGTTGATGTAGCACAATGTCCTATAGTAGTAGATACTTTACTTGCCATTATCGTTTAATTTCCTTTTCATTTTTTCATTTTTTTTTTTTAATTTTTTTTTATCGAGTAAAATAAGTCTCGTAAAAAAAAAAAAAGTTTATAATTTGATGTAGAAGATTATACCACTATCTTTAATTATCATAGTTTTTTGGAAAATATCACACAAAATGTAAACTTTGTTATCACCATTCAATCTTTTCAATGGTTTAATAAAAAAATATCTATTTACTTATCTTCATACATATGTATTAGATTGCAATCACCATTTTCTATTCAGAGTTTTTTTATTGCACTTTTTTATGATATTAACTATATTAACAATCTATAATTCAATTGGTATTATTTAAGTCTAAATATAGGTCACAAATTAGATTGAAATGATTATGGATGAAAAATAGAATTAAAGTGAACTAAAATTTTAACCTAAACTAGTACCCACATCATACCAATTGTAAATAAAGTTGAAACTTTGAGCTCATATTCTAGTGATATTAGTATGACCATTCTAACATTATTATCTAAAAGAAAAGGATTTAGCTCATGTTATAGTGATATTAGTATGATCATTCTAACATTATTACCTAATTAAAGCATCAGATCAAGAAAATGATTAAGTATTTCTTAACATATAATAAGGTTATATGTGTATCTCAAAGAAACTTTGACAATGGTTGAACTAGGCATATGAAATTAGAGAAAATCAAAAGTTTATAAGTTTCTTCAATTCCATTCAAGTCAAGTCTTTGATGTATTTACTTCAATTTCATTATTGCATTGGGGAGATCTATGAAATCTAGGTAAATAGATAGACTTATTTCTCATTATTAATAGATCACAAGGAACAAAAATGATTAGATTAGACTAGTGCTCCCTATCTCCGAGTACTAAGAATCCTCCCACTACCAACCACCAACCAATAAACATCATTTAGTTGGGTCTTCCAGGTATCAAAGTCCAACTCAATCCTATAGAAACTGGTGCAACAACTCACCACGACTTTTGACCTAGACAATGTTGGCCTACTCATCCATACACCAAAAAAAATATACATTTTTTCACCCATATATGTTGTGTAGATTATTTTTGGTTTATAATTATTATTTTGTTTTTGTTTTTTAATTATGAGAAATTTTAAGTATTTTTAATTTTGTAAATAGGTTTTTTTCGATGATAACTATAATATTTAATTTGATAGAAAAATTGAAATATATAATAAAAGTAATTAATTTGAGAAATTAATATAATTTTTTTATACCAAGTTTAAAATATTTAGTCATTCAAATTAATTCATAAACTTCAAATTTTTTTTACATAAAATTAAAAATAAATTAGTCCAATTAGTCCACACAACTTAATTATTAGTAATGTAACACAACTTAATTATTAGTGATGTAATGTTATGATTTATTTTATATTAAAATAATATATATATATATATATATGTGTTATTATTTTGTTTTACAATAATTTTTTTCTTCTTTTTAAACTGTAAATAAATAAATAAAATTTATAAGTTGAAATTCAATTTTTGTAAAAGTGTGTTAATGCATGCCAACAATAATGTTGACGGAGCACAATGTCTTATAGTAGTAGACACTTTACTTGGGTTTATGGTTTAATTTCTTTTTCATTTTTTTTTTTTTTAAATTATCGAATAAAATAAGTCTCATAAAAAAAAGTAAGTTTATGATTCGATGTCAAAGATTACACCACTATCTCTAATTATCATAGTTTCTTGGAAAATGTCACACAAAATGTAAACTTTGTTATCTTACATGACCATTCAATCTTATCAATGGTTTAATAAAAAATATCTATTTACTTATCTTTATACATACATATTCGATTGCACTCACCATTTTCCATTTAGAGTTTTTTTTATTGCACTTTTCTATGGTATTAACTATATTAACAATCTATAATTCAATTAGTATTATTGAAGTCCTAATATAGGTCACAAATTAGGTCGAAATGGTTATAGATGAGAAATAGATTGAAAGTGGGCTAAAAATTTAACCTAGTACCCACATAGTACCAGTGGTAAATAAAATAAAAACTTTGAGCTCATGTTCTAGTGATATTAGTATGATCATTCTAACATTATTACCTCATTAAAATATCACATCAAGAAAAGGATTTAGCTCATGTTCTACTTATATTAGTATGACCATTCTAACATTATTGCCTAATTAAAGCATCAACTTAAGAAAAGGATTAAGTATTTTTTAACATATAATAAGGTTATATGTGTATCTCAAAGCAACTTTCACAATGGTTGAACTAGGCATGTGAAATTATAGGAAATCAAAAGTTTATAGGTTTCTTCAATTCCATTCTAGTCAAGTCTTTGATGTATTTGCTTCAATTTCATTATTATATTGGGGAGATCTATGAAAGCTAGGCAAATAGATAGAATTATTTCTCGCTACTAATAAATCACAATGAACAAAATGATTAGATTAGAATAATGTTCCCTATCTTCGAGTACTTAGAGTCCTCCCACTACCAACCACCAACCAATAGACATCATTTAGCTAGGCCTTATAGGTATCAAAGTGCAACTCAATCCCATAGAAACTGTTGCAACAACTCACTACGGCTCTTGACCTAGACAATGTTGGCCCTACTCATCCATACACAACAAGACAAGAATGCACACTCAAGCTTAATTTGATCAAATTGAAAGGTCATTTTTCCCCTTATCCCCAATGGGAAGAAGATGAGTAATATGCAAGTTTCATCTCACCAACAACAAGCTTTATTTCACTCACTAGATTTTCAACACTTACCAACTTATATAGGGGCCTTTTCACCAAATTTTAGATAACTAAAGTTCCTTATGATCAACTAAATTTCCTTTCCTTTTATGAAAGAATTAAGTGAATATGTATTTCCGACATTCTTTCTTTGTTAGAGACTTGTTACTTTCTCCATTCTACCTACCTATAGTCAATAAAATCTTATATATTTACATGTTTCTTCAATTCTATTTAATATTTTGTGTTTTGTAAAGTTTTATATAATATATTAACAATTAAAAAATTGAATATTTTGTATTTTTGTAAAATTTTATACAATATATTAACAATTAAAATTAATGTATTTTTCCTTAATGAGAAAAAATAAAATGATATTATAAATATGATACACTAAATGTTAATCGCTTCTCTATTTTATTTAACACATTTTAAATAATCACAAAAATACCTTACTACAAAGATAGTAAGGTTATTCCTAATAAGAAAGAGCTTACCTCTTCTACTTTGTCTTGAAATTGACAATTTTTTATAATTCATCTTTTGTAATGTTTGAGATAAAAAAAAAAATCTACCTTGTCTTAGAAATGGACAAATTCTTATAGTTAACTTTTGTAATGTTTGAGAAAAAAATAAAAAAACTAACATGATAATGATTATTGTAAGCCTCTTATTCAAGATCCAATATCAATAAATGTCAATCAATATTGTAAGCCTCTTATTCAAGATCCAATATCAATAAATGTCAATCCCATCTAATTTGGGGATCATTCTTCTCTTAACTACGTCATGAGTTATAAGTTATGGTTATCAATGTTTATATTTTTTTGTCTTCTTTGTTGAAAGGGGATCATTCTTCTCTTAACTACTTCATGAGTTATAAGTTATGGTTATCAATGTTTATATGTTTTTTTCTTTTTTGTTGAAAGGTTAAACTTTGTGAATGTTTATGATTTTTCGACAATTTAATTGTTTGTATTTGTTTTGTTTTTTTGTTTTGTTTTTTTTTACTTTAAAATACTTTTTGGGAAAATTTACTGGGCACTTTTTCTCATTTCGAGGATGGTATCAAAGGTAAACCAAATTTTGTAGAAAATCGAGGCTTTTTCGATAACGTGTTCATTTAAGAGCTCAACATGTCACTTGTAAGAATTGACCCTAGTTGGAGGGAAAACACCCCTCAACACAAACCACTCGAGCTAAATCCAATTAACTCCAACAACTTAATTGTTATTCATTTTATTAATATTTTTAAAATGACTATTTTAATTTTGACAATAAGGCATTGGTTTAGAAACTAGCTTTTAAAAACAATAAGAATAAATTTTTCCATAAAAAACATATGTTAAACTATGAAATCTTTCTTCTAAGTCTCACACAACCGTGAATTTTGTATTACATGTTATGTTTTAGAAAATTTTACTAATTTCAAAATTTGTATAACATTGTATTTAAGTAAAGATTTATTTTAAAAGAAAACGATAGAAATGTAATTATTGAATTTAATATATATATATATATATATATATATATATGAACATAATTTGCAAGAGTAAATTTGTTTAAATATGTTATTTGAAATAAGTTTGTCTAAACGCCAAGATCTTTCAAGGTAAAAAATGGAAAAATAACAAACTTAGTGATTCAGGATATTTTGAGTTGAATCTCCATGATGTTGTTCCCAGAAAATGCAAAGAACTCATTGTGGCATCGACCAAGGTCTATATCCAACCCTCAAATGGATGTGACATGAAAATAGATTCAGTCATGTCAAATAATCTGCCCCCTCCTCCATTTGTTATCATTCAAGGATGCGTTTTCTTCACCTTTAACCGACAACACTGATATATACAACTAGTTGGGAGTCTTCTTTATCTCACACATACTAGGCCCAACATCTATTATGTTGTTGGAATTGTTTCTAGATATATGCAAGAACCCCACAAGTTGCATTGAAGGCAATCAAGTAGATTCTTCACTACATTCAAGGATCATGTTTGTGATTCATTATCCAACAAGTTATGACTTTGATTTAGTGGGGTGTATAGATTTAGATTGGACATGCAATGCTACAAATCACAAATCCACTTTAGGCTACCTCTTCTTCCTTGGTTCTGGTCCAATTTGTTGGGAGAGCAAGAAACAATCAAACATTGTTCTATCTACCACAGAGGGAGAGCATCAAGGAGCTATCAATGTAGCCACTGAAGCCATCTAGTTTCAACACATTCTCGTAGATTTTGGTATCTAGTACCATCGCCCATTTTTCATTTTTTGTGGCAATCAAAGTATCATTTAGATCTCACGAGATATGGCTCACCGATAGTGGACCAAGCACATTGAGATTCATATGCACTTCATTTGGGAGCTTATTCATGGGTAGGTCATTGATTTGAGACACTATCCAACAATACAACATATTGATGAGATTTTTGTGGTGAGGAGTGTTTCCAGGCATGTTCGGAGAGACCACAATATTTTCAATGGATTGTCGACGTTTCGGATCCATATCAGTATCCATCTTCAGGACAAGAAGCCTGGGTTTTAATTGGTGAGAAGAGTTGGTTATAAATACTAAAGGTGCGGGCAGAATTATGTGTCGGCTGGAGTTTTTTGGTGAAGATCGTAGACTAGGTTTATTTAGGGTTTTTTCCAATATTTAATTAAAATTTTAATAAAAATTTAAATAATTTTTAAGAAAACCCTAAATAAACCTTCAATTAAATGACTACCAATATTTAATTATAATGATTACCAATATTTAAATTAAATAATTACCAATATTTTTATACTTACTCATTTATTAAATACACCTTCAAAAAAATTTAAACAATTTTTAGAAAAAAACCCTAAATAAACCTAATCTAATATCTTCACCAAAAAACTCCAGCCAACACATAATTCTCCCCACACCTTTAGTATTTATAACCAACTCTTCTCACCAATTAAAACCTAGGCCTCTTGTCCTAAAGATGGATCCTGATATGGATCTGAAACGTCGACAATCCATTGAAAATACAACATATTGTTGACAACTTCACCAAACCTTTCATAGCGAACAAGTTTATCCATTTACAAGTTCTACTAGGGGTGCAAGCAACTTCTTCTCCAAAGCATGGTACATGGTCTTCTCTTTCTGTTTTCTTGGGGAGGGTTTTCCCATCATTTCTTGAGTTTCCTTTTGTTTGTTTTTTGTAAATGGGCACCTAATATGAATTCACATTTGTCAAGGCCCATCTTTGTTGCCACATACTCACCTAAGTTGTGCTTATGGGGGATGTTGGTGCATTTTAGCACTCTACTTCAGTGCATTCATGCATGTTAAGCTTACTTAGCTTTGATTCCCTACTTTATGGAGCAATTTGTGGCATGCACATCTTTCTGATGTTTCCTGAATCTCAAAAGTAATTCATTGTATTTATATTGCGCACATTATCTTTCTTTCTAGGGAGTTAGCTAGTTGATGAATATAGAGCAGAGTGATACCCTTACAATAATCTGGCATTTCACTCCTTGATCTATGTTCTTTTTTTTAGGCTCTTGATCTTGGGTTATTTTATAACCACTACAATCTCAAATATGTAGCTTATGAATGTGATTCTAGTGCTTATGTTCATTCCTAATTATTTTGCATATTAATACTAGATAAGCATAACATTATGATAAATTGTGACTATTATTCATAACGTTACGATAAATTATAATTTCCTTACAAAGTTATGACAAATTATAATATTACAACAAATTAATATTATATGGATGTAAATTACGATAGCTTACGGCAAATTATATTGCAATCCAAAATTTATGATAAATTACCAATTTAAATTTTAGAGAAATAATTATCTTGATGATATATGTCAATTATGTCACATGAAAAGAAAATTTTTCACCTATATTTATTATCTTCAACACTTATAATGACGCATATTTCCACCCACTATTTGACCCTAATATCGACCTACATATCAACTAACATATTTTCTTTGATATTGACTATATTAATAATTTAGATTTCAACTCATATTATTTAAGCCAAAATGTAGGTCACAAACTGGGTCGAAATGGTTATGGATGAGAAATTAATCGAAAGTGGGCTAAATTTTCAAGCTAAACTAGCACCCACATAATACCAATGGTAAATAAAGTCAAAAATTTTGACTCGTGCTCTAGCGATATGAGTATGACCATTCTAACATTGTTACCTAATTAAAGCAATCACATCAAGAAAAGGATTAAGTATTTATAAATATATAATAAGGTTATATGTGTATCTTAAAGCAACATTGGCAATGGTTGAATTAGGATTATGAAATTGGAGGAAATAAAAAATTTACAGGTTTCTTCAATTCCATTCAAGTCCAATCTTCAATGTATTTACTTCAATTTAATTATTGCATTGAGGAAATTTACTAAAGCTAGGCAATAGATAGACTCCTTTATTGCCATTAATAGATCACAAGGAATAAAATGATTGGGTTGGACTAGCACTCCCAATCTATGAGTTCTAAGAGTCCTCCCACTACAAACTAATTAACATCATTTAGTTGGGCCTTGCAGGTATCAAAGACCAACTCAATCACATAAAAATTGGAGCAAGAACTCACTATGGCTCTTGGCCCATATAATGTTGGCCTTATTTATCCACCCTTAAGTAGATTGAATTGAGAGGTAATTTTGTACCTTGTCCCTAATAGGAAGAATATGGGTAATATGAAGGTCCCATGTCACTAGCAAAAGGTTTCATTTCAGTAGCTAGCAATGCATTTTCAACATTTACCAACTTATAGAGGGGCTTTTAGACTAGATTTTGGATCATTTAAATCCCTTGCAAGCAACCAAATTTCATCTCTTTTTATGAGAGAGAATTGAATGGCTATATATTTAGAGGCTTACTACTTTCCCCATCCTACCTACAACCAATGACTCAATGAAAGCTTGATATATTTATGTGTTTCTTTGATTCCATTTAACTCTTGATATTTTGTAAAATTTTATACAATGTGCTAATAGTTAAAATTGAAGTGTTTTTCCTTATCGAGAAGAAAGGAAATAATGTCATAATTATGACACATGTAAATGATAATTATATTCATGTTTTATTTAACATATTTTAAATAATCTCAATAATCACAAAAAAAATATCTTACCACAAAATTGATATGATTATTCATGAGAAGAAAGAAAGTTACCAAAGCTTGCCTCTTCTACCTTGTCTTTGAATGACAAGTTTTTATTATTCACCTTTGAAATGTTTGAGAGAAAAAGCAAAAACATGGTAATGAATATTGTGGGCCTTGAGAGAGGAAGGTATCTCCCTACTTTTATGCCTAAGCAGTGTTGGGTCTACTTCCTTCTCTTTCTTTAGTGACTGATATATCTTCATCATTATTTCATTTGTCTTCTTGAAGTGTTCTGACTCTTACACTATAATAGGTACTAGATAGTCCATTTCTGTCTCAACACTTTTCTCTTAGCCTTCGTCTAGTTCTCCTTAACCTTTCTCAGAGGGTGATGACAGAGGGTGATGAGAGAGGTCATTTTATGCTGAGTGGAAACAATCGTTAGGAGGATATTGGTCCAGAGTCAAATGGCTATAAACCCCCATTTCCTCGAGCTCAATGTCATTCATTTGCAAGCTATGATTTTGAAATGTATCAAAATCATCATGGTTGGGAGAGTGTGTATCTATATGTTGTACCATATCTAGAGCTTCCCCTTCCCTTCATGAACCAAGTCACTTGGGTGATGAATGTCACATCCAAGTGATGTGTGTCAACTGGAACCCTCATTAACCAAGCGATGAGTGTCACCCCCCTCCACATTAACCATATAGTGTGGTGTGTGCCTCCTTCTACCATCAAGTAATTATTGTCATAACAACTAACTAGTAGTATGACATGTGCATCAAATCATCTCCTTGACACCTCATTTGGATGCTTAATCATTTATATTTAAATACATAATATAAATTAAACCAAATTTATAAATACAAAATAATTATAATTATATTTATTCATAATCAAAATTTTAATATTTATAAAATACACCAAATTTATAAATACAAAATAATTATGATTAAATTATATTCATTCATGAATTCTTGCACATGAATTCTTGCACTTGAAGATTGCACCACTTTCTAATTTCATTTGCAAGTATGTGCAATGAATAATTGTCCTTCATATATTGTTCTCAACCAACTCTCTTTGTAATATTGTTCTCAACCAACTCTCTTTGTAAGGTTGTAGATGATTGACAAAAATAATAATAATAGGTATAATACTAAACCTTGTGTCTCATATCATGTTGATTTTGTGGAGTTTCAAATGTTCACTTCTCTTTTGTTGTGGACACTTGTGATTTAGTGGTTTTACACTACAACACCAAGTATCGTACATTTGAACATTCATCCACTCACAACTAAACAAAATCAAACTACCCATGGATGGGATAATGTAATGATGAGCTTTTGACTTTTTGTTTGGCACTTTGGGCATTTTATACTCAATTTACCTCAATATTAACAAGGATACCATGATTCATTAACCCCACTTCCAATGCTTTATAGTTGATTGCTCTATTTTTTTAGTTTTTTTAGTTTCTAAAAACTATTCAGCACACAACTTTATATGTGTTAAAAAGTGTGTATCTCTTGCATTAATATTCTCTAACCAACTCATCATTGGTTTCTAATTCTTTTTAAAATATAAAGGGCAATGTCCATTACCTTAATAATGATTGGCACATACAATTCGAGAGCCTGCATGCACACTTCAACATGTTGTGTGCACATCAACATCTAATACATGCACATTTTACTTCAGTATATATGCCTCAACTTTATGTATACAATAAGAATGTTAACCATCGCTTAAGATCTTTATGGTTGTGTGCATCAATATATGTGTGCTAACAACGACACAACGTGTTAAGAAGAGAAACAATCACCCCATCAATTGTTATAGAAGAAAATTGTGTTTATTAATTAAATAAACATTTTTATAATTGAAATGTATTCCCATGTATATAATGTATCACACAAAGCTTAGTGCATGGAATTACTTATTAATTAGTCATTCTTCTTTCTCTTTCTCTGACACGTTCTTTTTCATTGAACATTGTAGTTAATAATTATAAAATAATACAAATAACTATGTTATGTTCTAATTTGCATGCGTATGATTCATTATTTGTCTTCATTTTTTTTCGTAATTTTACATCCATAACTTAATCAATTCAATTTATAAGTTTTTTTTTATTTACATTTTGAAATATGATAATCCAATTTTAATGTTCAACTCTATTTTCTCCTTTGTGACTTCCTTCAACTTTTTTTAACACATTGTTCCAATGCCATGTCACATCATTCCTGTTACACTTGTGCATTCATCACCATGCCCTCCTCTTGACCATATTCTACATGCTTCCATACTTTATAATCAATGCACTCAATGTTAATTTTATATGCACACTCCCCCCTTCATGTATTGCATGCTTATGTCCTCCATGCTAATATTATGTGTTATATCTTCATAGCATATTTGTATTTTTAAAGTTTGGGTTAGTTCAAATGGTTGTTGTCAATGATGTTAGCCATTTGTCTAGTTTTATACGGGCATGTTTGAATCTCTCTAGATAAAGTGCATTAGTTTGCAACATCAAGTTTATTAGGAATGTCATTTGCAAATGTCAAAAAATATCTCTTTAATTTCCCATAAATTTTTATTTAAAAAAAACTTACATACATTTTTCACCCACACATTATTATTTTGATCATATTTATTTGTATTATACTTATTTATCACATTCTCTCCATACTCAAACTTTTGTTAACCCTCCTTGACATAAAATAAACATTGGTGCATAAAATAATCATAACCTTTGTTGCTTAAAATAATCATAACCTTTGGTGCTTAAAATAATCAAGATAATGTGACCCTCCTTGATACAAAATAACGTCATAGTCTAAACATTCTACGAAATGATTTTTTTCTGTGATATTTTTCGAGGATATTTGCCCGAAATCCAACGATGTTTTGTTAGATCCGCAGATTTGAATAACTATTTATATATAATCCAAGTGCCCCAAAAGTTTTTCAGCATGCTACATTCAATTCCACATTCATGACTATATTTTGA
>ML862355.1:0-11855 GCA_009831015.1 Picea engelmannii
AAATTTTCCTTCCCTTGTGTATATGGTTGACTTGCAACATTATTTCCATCTTTTGAGAATGAGGGACTTACCTCAAGATTCTTTGAGGTGCTTGATTCAACATGTGTAGCTTCTTTGTTGTATCCAAGACTTGATTTATCATTCGGTGATCTTTGACTATCCAATATCTTCTACTTTCTTTCTAAGATCAAAAACTTTAGCTTCCAACTTATGACATGACTCTTCCTTTTCATTTACTTGATTCTTTAGTAATTCCTCTACCCTTTTGTCTTCTTCAATTTTGGTCTTGAGATGGATATCAACTTCAAGACTTTTTCTAATCTCATCATCTACCTTCTTATTTTCTTCTATCTCATTCTTTAGTCTTTTGATCTCTTCTTCCTTTTCTTCTAATTGAGACCTTTTACTTTCTTCTTGTTCCTTGAGAATTTTCTTTAGTTTCAAAATATGCTTTTGATTCTTTTCAAGAAACCTTTTAGTGTTCTATGAAATATAGCTATAGTCTATATAACTATGGTCATAGTTGTATTCATATAGACCCCAATCAACTTTCTTTTTAAGCTTTGAAAGTTCTTCTTCTACTTCTTCCATGGAATAATCATCATTTGATTATTCACAAACTATTTCTAGATCTTCTTGTTCACATGTGGAGAAACATTCAACATCATCACATTTAGAATCATTGCAATTAGAGGATTGTGGAGATTCTTTACCTTCATTTTTATTGATGGAGTTGTCTTTAGTGTCTTCCTTCTTTCTTTGGTATGTCTCCTCTGGATTTAGCCATATATCCTTGGTAGAATTTCATTGTCCCATGCTCTCTTTGATATAACTTAAGAGTCCACTAAGAATAGTCTTGAGAGACAATGCATCATTCTTCTTTTCTTCCCTTTGAGCTGCAAACTTTGACTTATTCTTCAAGGGAACTGATCCACCAATAGCTTCTTTCCAAACACCTACTCCTTTTTCCTTCAAAAGAACTTTCATTTCTATTCTCCATGTTGAATAATTTTCCTCATCAAGGATTGGAACTTCATCATCCATTTGTGTGTCCATGGATCTCCTCCAAGCTTGTTAAGGCTTATAGTGAAGGCCCGCTCTGATACCAATTGTTGGACACACTTGGTATCTCTTAAAATTCCCTTCACAAAACTCCTTAGTTAGAAACCATGATTTACTCATCACTCATTACTGTCATTTATAAACAGTTGTATGAAAACATATATCATCAACATATAACAACAACATATATCATCAACAAACCATCACCACAAAAAACACAAAGAACACAAGATGTATGTACAATTTTATTTCAATGTTACAACTCCACAAGAGCACCACATCTGCAATGCAAGACTTGGCTTACACAACTCAACACCAATTGAGAAGAGGATTCAATCCTCAATAGATACCAATTTGTCAATAGGTACGCGACCTGTCAGTAGTGCAACACGTGTATGTACGTGCACTACCAGTAATACAACCTGCGTATGTACACGACCAATCTGTACTACAACTTGCATATATCTTCTGATCAACTATGGTTTTCTCTTATTGAAAAACATAGATCCTCTGTTACCTTCAGTCACAACTACTTTTTCCTTTAACTGTCCAATCTGTACCATAACCAATCACAACACATATATTCTCTCCAAAAACTTACTCATGCTCCTCAACCATACAATATGAATTTTACTAAATCATAAGTAACCAGTATACTAAGGCATCCATATCATTATTGAACCATAAGAGTTCTGCTCACTCTATCAATAAACCAACATAACCATGTCACAACATCCATACCAAGAATTCCTTAAGAATTCACCATACAATATGCAAAAGTATCCATCAAGACAATCATGTAACCATACCAGAACTTCTATGGCATATTTGAGCCCATAGAATGAAGATCTGCAACTTGCTTCAGAATTCAGAAACCCGGCACCAGCTCACACTGAAATCTCCATGAATTTCTTCAATTGTACACGCTTTGATCTTCTTCAACCTGCGTGTGTACGTGCCCTACCTCACTGTAGCCCGTGTATGTATGCGCCCAGGCCCACTACAGCCTGCGTGGTCCTTCAGAAACTAGGGTTTCTTAACTTCCAAAACTTTCATCGTCAAGATCTTAGACTTACAGAAACTTTGATGCATCCATGAGATCCTACAATCACTCTCTTCCTCAAAATGGATCTTCATTGTATGCTCAAGAGCGATATTTACAGGAGACCCCTTGCCTCTTATTTATACTCTCCAAGTAACTTCCTTAGAAGCATATTTTTGGCCACTTTGTCCATATAGTCACCTATGTCCAACTTTGTCCAATTGGCCACTTGTCCATATATCCAATAGACACTTGACCACTTAACCCACTTTCCTCATTTTAGGGTTAACCCTCTTATAACCACTTTCCATAATTAGAAAGTTATCAATTTACTTTATTATTTAAACAATCCTCTTTGAATTTATCACTTCACTTTATTATTTAAATAATTTCTTCTTTGTAAGAACTTTGACTTATTTGACCTTTTGGGGCTTCTAGTCATCATATGAGGGTCCTCTAACTTCGTAAGGCCATAACTCTCAAACCATGAGGAGTTATGTGACGTTCCACATACCACCAGAAATGGCATGACAATCACTATCCATCTAGGATAGTTTCACTAACAAATTCATTGATCTTCATAATTATTCCACAATGAACCATGGGTTCTCTAACCATACTTCTAGGATAACTCAACCTCAAAGCGTCTTCCCATGAGGGCTTTCAACATAAAGGGACCACTTTGGATTTAATCCATTTTTTATTTCTATCAACCATGACAAGATAATAATGAGTCATCTTTACATCAATCCAACTGAATAACCCATGAAAATACATCACTATGACACTGTCCCTTTGTCATTGATTCCATGCATGAATGCATCAACCCATCAATGACAACACATCAATCCATCTTCATCTATGCATCATATATCAATGACAACACATTGATCCATATTCATCTATGCATGACATCAGATATGAATCATATATCAATGACAACACATTGATCCATCTTCATCTATGCATGGCATCATCTATGCATCAATTATCAATGACTTCACTTGACATCAATTCATTTACAACAATGACAATGCATACTTCATCAATATACTATGACAAGACATTGTTCCTTTGACATCAATCCTTTGACATTAATCCTTTGACATCATATGACAAGAAATTGTTCCTTTGACATTGTTGCTTTGATATCAATGACTTCACTTGACATCAATTCATTTACAGCAATGACAATACATACTTCATCAATATACTATGAGAAGATAGTTTTCCTTTGACATCAATTCTTTGGAATCAATGACAACATGCTCCAACACTTTATTATATTATTATTATAATACCAACTAACAGGGAGGGTAATTATTGCGACACAAAATTGTCCCCAAAGTCAAGAAATAATTGAACTTGCAGTATATAGTGATCGTTTCACTTCAACCTTTGACCAAAAATTTGTGAACAGTTTGTAAAGTACGACATTACAAAACAATTTTACATATTTTTTGAAATTATTTAAAAGTGTTTATCTACCATTTCATTCAGTATTGAATTCGACCCCTTATTGTGGGCCTGGTAGGGGATGTCTCAAAATCAACATTATTTTAATAATTTCACTCCTAGGGCCGCAACTTTTCGAATTTATTTTCCACATTGGAATGAAGTAGTGCATACATGCATCAAATTTATTGGCCAATTTGGAATGTAGGTAACAATCTTCTTCCAATTTAGAGGTTGATTTTGTCTTGAAAATCCCGGGGATTTAATATTGTCTACAGGT
This sequence comes from Picea engelmannii, assembly GCA_009831015.1. NCBI lineage: Eukaryota > Viridiplantae > Streptophyta > Pinopsida > Pinales > Pinaceae > Picea > Picea engelmannii. Next base: position 3,840 of record ML862355.1, read on the forward strand.
GTTGGTGTGCTTTGTGTGTATGGGAAGTTTATGTAGCACTGTATGTATTTATTTTGGAATTTGGCTTTGTATTTATTTTGTCAATTTGGAAGTTGGATTTGAGCTTTGTGGGTATGTGATGTAGCCCCCCCTCCCCTTCGAGGTTCTATGACCTCTCGGTCTTTGGATCATTCCAATTGTCAAGTCGGATTGACTCTGTGGGCTCCTGAATGAACCCATAAATCATACGTAGGCCCCTTTTCTTTCTTTGGCACAGGTCATGTGATACCCACATCTTTTGTCTGTGTGTTACAGTGCTCTTCAGCTCATGGGTGCTAGCTCCTCTTTACTAGCCCCTTCCTTCATATGACCCTGGTATGTGCCCTTGTGCTAATGCACGATTGCAGGCGCGAGCAATATTGGTTTTAGAACAACCCGCTTTTCACCCCGCAATCCTCCTCTAGCTGCCACATATCTCCCTTCCAAAATTGTGGTTGAAATTGCGGCCCCTCAAGGATTATTATCGTTTGAGCATGTCCTAGCCCCACAATCCTTCTCGACCATCGATCTCATGATCCTTTGGAACTACTTGTGATCGACGGCTATTATCGATATTTGTTCTGCTCTTCTTTCCTCCTTCCACGCGTCTCCACAGACCTCTACGATCTATCGAAACATAGTCCTATTTGAATCAATGACTACTGTTGAATCTGCCCTTCCGGCCTCCGTGATTTTCAATTCTCAAAATCCACTCTCCTCGGCATGAAAATCTTCTGGAGTGGAAGATCTATTGCCACCTTTCCCCTTGAATCTACGGCCAGGATCTCCTCCATGAGTCTGGCCTTCGGGAAATTCAATTCTCAAGTTCTCACCTCTGTTGACTGGGTATATCTCGGAGTGGAAGATCTATTGACATGTATATCCTCAATCAACGGTTGTGCTCTCGCTTCGGGTCCTTGACCTCCTCGACCAAATTAAGGGTCCTAGAATCCTCTTCTCGATTAATGGTCGATATCCTCTTCGAGTTTCAAACTTCTGAGGTCTCAAATATCAACCCTTTTCCTTCTCCCCAAATTCATGGATCCTACCACATATCCTCTTAAATCCAACGGCTATGAATCCCTCTAGAACTTTACCTGTAGTTCACATATTTCCACCATGTCTCCTCTCCTAATCTGACAGCTCAGATTCACTTCGGGCGATCTGATGGCTCAAAATATCTCTAGCCTTTGGCGCTTCAACTCTCCGGCTCCCCAGCACTTCGTCTCTTTGGCTCCCTGATGCTTCGGCTCTTCGGTGCTTCGGGCTTCAGCTATTTCAGTTATCAAAACTGAAACTCTAGCATAACTTTCCCCGAAGCTCGCGATCTAGTGAACAAGTGTCCCTTTGCAGATCAACGGCTTTCGACTCTTCGGCTCTTTAGGCTTCAGCTATTTCACTCTTCAACCTCTTCCTCCTTCTGGATCTTTCGACCCACTGGCACATATCCCTTCTAGATCCAACGGTCGAGATTCTCCTTTCGCGAATCGAGATTTTGCGACTTGCAACTTCCAAGTCGCAACTTCCTTCACATCCCCGACTTCTAAAATTCCAATATTTTGGAATATCAAATTAACGGCTCACACTCCTCTAGATCTAACGGTCCAAATCTCATTAGGAATTCACGTATCGCAAAGTTGAAAGACTTTCCACTTCCGTTCTCGCGATCCTCAAAATGCTGAAATTCTCCGTGGACAATCAACGGTCCAGATCTCTTCTCAATCAATGGCTGGGATCTTTTCACAATTTCGTGTTTCGCAAGTTTCACGAATTTTTCCTTTGACTTCTTTGAATCGCAAGTCAGTGAAATGTTGACCGCTCACCATGCACCCCTTCAGATGGACGGTTCTGATGATGTCGAGATTTCATGATTTTGCAAAACCCTCTCTCGATCCAATGGTTGTTGGTCCATGCGCTCAGATATGACGGCTGAGATCTATTTCCCTTGCACTCATTTCTCCTCTGCCTGGACGTAGATCTAATGATCCAGGTCCTTCTCCACAACCAATCATATAGTTGTTGTCGCTCCTCCTCCTGAGCTTCCACCTTCTCCTAACTTAGAATATTTTGTCAATGTTCGAAAGGTCTCGGCCTTAGAACTTCTTCCCGGGGACCCAACTCTTGGTATCGCTTCGCACTTGTAGCTTTATCCCTCCTTTGAGATTTAGAACTTCTAATAATTATAACTCTTTCACAACCTATGAGTTATCCCTTTTGAGCTTGACCTCCTCGAAGGTTTCAATCCCCCACGCACACCTTGTGTTCTCAGGATTTCGTCAAACTCAAATCTGAAGGATTTCTTGAGAAATAAATACTTCTCACCCTCCCGACATCCTCCTACTCAATGCACTCCTTGCAAAGCTTCTCCTCACATAGTATTTAGCAACTATCTTTCTCCTAAAATCGACATAGAGTCCTTATGTGCACACTTGCACTGGCTCAATGCCCACTTGGAAAAGCTTCGACAAAGTTCTCAATAACTTTTTTTCTCTATGCTTCTTTCGCACAGTCCCCCCCTCTAAAGTATTCAGTAACCTTGAGTTTCCTCTTGAGCTTGTGATCACTCTAGTGCGCCTTCCTGGCACGGTCTTTTCTGACTTCACAGAGTTCATATGCGCACTCCTTTCACTAGCTACAGAACTTCCAATGTTTTGTTGTGCACTCCTTGCATAGCCTAAAGAATCCATAACGATATTATGAGACTCAATGAAGATAAATGAAATCTATCTTCCCACCATAAATAAATCTTATCATATATCTATAGCATTCATTCATGAAGCACATAAACACTAGATGTGCAGGAAAAAATTATTTTCTATTATCTCTGTGTGTCTATACAGATGTTTACAAAAACTAGATTGTGAGAAAGTCCCAGTTCTCTCTGGCTCTCTCTCTCCCTCAGAACTATTCTACCTCTTCAGGCCTCTCTATCATTCTCTTCCTTTCTACTTTATGAAATATGATACAAGAAATCCTTACAAAAGAGGGGCTCTACGAGCTCATCCTCTCTCACCTAACTTTATCTATTACATTGAAGTTTCATAAATATTTACCCAGACCTGACTACAATTTGGGCCTTCTACAAGAAACCCTTTAAAGAAATCCAACCACTACCTATACAAAGGTATGGCCTGACATTTAAAATCTTACAGCACAATAATCCGTATAGGATTATTTCAAATTTAAAAATGGGAGGTTTAATGCCTCTCCCTTTCTCCATTGTGTGTTTGCATGCTGGCATGTTCGCTGAGGTGGAGTGATGATCCTACATCATACTCCCCTTCTAGGAAAAACATGAGCTCCTGCTCATGAGCTCCTCTTCTCCAGTGTTGAAATCCACCTGGATCCCAAATTCTCTTCTGGAGTTGTCCTCTTGCTCCTCTCCAGTTATGTTGTTGTTGTTGGTGGTGGTGGTGCTGTTGTGTCCTCTTCTTCTTCTTTCCTACTGCTATGGTAGGTTTTCCTTTGTTCATCTTTTCCTCACTGGAAGTTTCTGTTTTTCACCTCAACATCAACCTTCTTATCTCTTCTATCTCCCTATCCAGCTGCTCTAGTGGCTGGCTCTCTTTATGGTGCTTGTTCTTCTACAGCTCCTCTTTATCAATGGGTGGATCATCTTGATCACCCTTGTTGTTTTCTCCATATCATGTGGATTTATCTTGTCATTCTGTTGCAGAATCCATTTCTACAGTCTTGTCTCTGAGCTGTTGCTCAGCTTACTCCTCTGACAGATTAGCTTCTTCCATTTTTCCTTGTCCTGACTCAAGTCCAACTTCTTCCAGCTACTCTTGGGGCTGGTATGCTCCTCCATCTGTCTCCAACTTAGCTTGTTGCATGTGCAATATTTTCACCATGAACCCTCTCTCTATGGATTCCAATTCCTCATACATATCATCAAGGTCTATGATGTATGATTCTCTTTCTGTTGCAGGCTCCAGTGCTGCAGTCATCTCTGTTTCAGCTTCCTGGCTGAAAATTTTGAGCCATCCTTTTGAATGTTTCTCTCCTTTTGTTGGGGTAGCCATCAGTGTCTGCTCCATTTATTCCTCTTCTCCTTGGGAAACTTCTGACATCTGCTCCTTCATCATGACAGCCACCATTGGTTCTCCTTATTCTATTGTTGAATCTGCAACACATGCTTTGGACTCAACTAAGCTATCTTGTAGGAGTATCTGAATTCCCCCAATGACCAGAATGCTCCTCTGATCCTCCTCCTTTGTGATGGAAGTATTTAAATTCTCATCATCTTCATTCACATGGTATGCAAACCCGCATGAACCTTCATCTATCAACACTCCTTGTTGATATGAATTCTCAACATAGTCCGTGAGACTCTCAGACAATCTCATCTCTTTTCCCTTTTCCACCTGGAAATTTGGGACTTCATTTCTACCCACCTGGAAGTCTATAAGATCAACCGATCCCATCTCATTTCCCACTTGGAAATATGAACTTTCGGCACTGCTCCCATGGAATTATTCAAGACCTCCACATGGCCTCTTTGCATTTCCCACCTGTTAGTTTACGAGATCTTTATTTGACCTCTTCTCCTCCTCGTCGCTAAGATTTATCCCAGACTCTGGTTCACATATGTGAATCAGTTCCTCCTCTGTGTCACTGAGGGTTTTAGCATTGTTCCTTGGCCAACAATTCCTTTACTGTCCATTTCACCTTCTTCTTCATAGGTCATTCATACACCCAATGTGCTTTTGCATCCTATTGCATTTCAAATGAAAGATTCTCCATTCGTCCTCTTATCTCGTTGATCTCTTGGTCCATCTCAACCTTGCTTTTTTGTTGGCAGTCTTCTCTTGGACCATGTTCATGGCCTTCAGTAACCATATTCTTCCTCTACCTACCCTCCTGGAAAGTCTATGGATCACTCTACAACCAAGAGCATCTCCATCTTCTACCACAACTCACCTAGATGTTTAAATTTTTTTTGTTGCGCTCATGCAACAACCTTCTCATAGAGCATCAATACATTGTCTTCCTTCACCTGTTGTCTACAAGAAAACTCATGCTTGTGATACCAGCTGATGTTGTCATGTCATCTCCTTTCAGTGTCTCTCCTTTGTCTGTTGTCTGCAAACAAAATATAATCTTTGATACCACCTGATGGTGTGTATCAGAGTATTTTCTTTATCTACTCTCTGCTACAGAAATTCAAAATTTGTGCTCTGACACCAGCTAATGCAGCCCCCCTACCTCAGCAGGGTCTGCCGACCTCTCGGTCTCTGGATCGTTCCAAATGTCGAGTTGGATTGACAATGTGGGCTTCTGAATGAACCCATAAATCATACACATGCCCCTTTTCTTTCTTTGGTGCAGGTCCTGTGATACCATCACCTTTTGTCTACGTGTTCTAGCGCTCTTCGGTTCATGGGCGCTAGCTCCTCTTTACTAGACCCTTACTTCATACTACCCTGGCATGTGCCCTTGTGCTAATGCACGACTGTGGGTGTGGGAAAGAGTGGTTTTAGACCAACCCACTTTTCTCCCTGCAATCCTCCTCCACCTGCCACGTATCTCCCTTCCAAAAATGTGGCTGAAATTGCAGCCCACTCAAGGATTATTATCATCTGAGCATGTCCTAGCCCTGCAATCCTTCTCAAGCATCAATCTCACGATCTTTTGGCACTGCTTGTGATGGACGACTATCACTGGTCTTCGTTCCTCTCTTCTTTCCTCCTTCCACATGTCTCCATAGATCTCTACGATCTATCGACACATAGTCATAATCGAATCAACAACTATTGTTGAATCCACCTTTTTGGCCTCTGAGAGTTTCAATTCTCAAACTCCACTCTCCTCGGAATGAAAATATTCCAGAGTGGAAGATATGTTGCCACCTGTCCCCTTGAATCTACAGCCAGGATCTCCTTCGTGAGTCCAGCCTTAAGGAATATCAATTCTCAAGTTCTTGCCTCTGCTGACTGGGCATCTCCCAGGGTGGAAGATCTGTTGACACGTATATCCTCAATCAACGATTTTTCTCTCGCTTCAGGTCCTTGACCTCCTCGACCAGATCAACGGTACTAGAATCCTCTTCCCTATCAATGGTCGAGATCCTCTTCAGGTTTCGAACCTTTGAGGTCTCAAATATCAACCCTTTTCCTTCTCCGCAAATACACAGAATCCTTCCATGTGTCCTCTTAAATCCAACGGCTATGAATTTCTCCAGAACTTTACCCAGAGTTCACATATTTTCGCCACGTCTCCTCTCCTGGTCCGACAGCTCAGATTCACTACGGGCGATCTAATGGCTCAAAATATCTCTATCATTTGGCGTTGAGGCTCTTCAGCTCTAGAGCACTTCGGCTCTTTGGCTCCCCAGTGCTTCAGCTCTTCGGCACTTAGGGATTCATCTATTTCAGTTCTCAAAGCTGAAACTCCAGCATAACTTTCCTCGGAGCTCGCAATATGAAAACAAGTGTCCCTTCATAGATATATGGTTTTTTACTCTTTGTCTCTTTGGGCTTTGGTTGTTTCACTCTTCAACCTCTGCCTCCATCTAGATCTCTCAGCCTGTTGACATGTATCCCTTCTAGATCCAACGGTCCAGATTCTCCTTTCATGAATTGACATTCCGAGACTTGCGACTTTCAATTCACAACTTCCTTCACATCCCCAACTTCTAAAATTCTGATATTTCGGAATATCAAATCAATGGCTTGCACTCCTCTGGATCTAACGGTCCAGATCTCATTGGGATTTCGCGTATAGGGATTCTGCGTATCGCGAAGTCAAAATAATTTCCACTTCCGTTCTCGCGATCCCTGAAATGTTGAAATTCTCGTTGGACAATCAATGGTCCAGATCTCTTCTCAATCAACAGCTGGGATGTTTTCGCGATTTCATGTTTCACGAGTTTCACAAATTTTCCCTTTGACTTATTTTAATCGCGAGTTAGCGAAATGTTGATCGCTTGCCACGCACACCTTTGGATGGACGTTTCTGATGATGTCGGGATTTCACAATTTTGCAAAACCCTCTCTCTTGTGCACTCCAAAGAGTTAAAACATGTGCATGTTACTCTGGATCCAATGGTTGTTGGTCCATGTGCTCAGATATGACGACTGAGATATGTTTCCCCTGTGCTTGTTTCTCCTCTGCCTATACGTAGATCTAATGATCCAAGTTCTTCTCCACAACTTATCAGATGGTTTTTGTTGCTCCTCCTCCTGAGCTTCCACCTTCTCCCGATTTAGAAGATTTTGTCAATGTTTGAAAGGTCTCGGTCTTTGAACTTCTTCCCGTAGACCCAATTCTTGGTCTCACTTCACTCTTGTAGTGTTATCCCTCCTTTGATCTTTCGGACTTAGAATAAGTATGACTCTTTTGCAACCTCTACGTTATCCCTTCTAAGCTAGACCTCCTCGAAGGTTTTCAGAAGGATTTATTGAACAAGAAATACTTCTCACCCTCCTAGCATCCTTCTACTCAATGCACTCCTTGCAAATCTTCTACTCACAGAGTATTCAACAACTATGTTTCTCCTGAACTCGACATGGAGTCCTTCTGTACACACTTGTACCAAATCAATGTCCACTTGGCAGAGCTTCGAAAGAGTTCTCAGTAACTCTGTTTCTGTGCTTCTTTCACACAGCCCCCCCCTCTAAGGTATTCAATAACCTTGAGGTTCCCCTTGAGCTTGTGATCGCTCTAGTGCGCCCTCCTGGCACATTATTTTCTAACTCCGCAGAGTTCAGATCTGCACTCCTTGCGTGGCTACAGAACTTCCAATGTTATATTGTGCATTCCTTGCACAGCCTAAAGAATCCATAACGATATTACGAGACTCAATGAAGATAAATGAAATCTATCTCCGCACTGTAAATAAATATTAGCATATATCTACAACATTCCTTCATGAAACACATAAACACCGGATATGCAGGAAAAATTTCTTTTCTATTATCTCTGTGTGTTTATACAGATGTTTACAAAAACTAGACTGTGACAAAGTCCCAGTTCTCTCTCTCTCTCTCTCTCTCT
>ML862355.1:12091-23588 GCA_009831015.1 Picea engelmannii
TTTCTACCTTATGAAATCTAATACAAGATCTCCTTACAAAAGAGGGGCTTTGCGAGCTTGTCCTCTCTCACCTAACCTAATCTATTACATTGAATTTTCATAAATATTTACCCAGACCTGACTACGATCTGGGCCTGCTACAAGAAACCCTTTAAGGCAATCCAACCATTACTTGTACAAAGGTATGGCCCGGCATTTAAATTCTTACAGCACAATAATCCATATAGGATTATTTCAAATTTAAAAATGGGAGGTTTAATGCCTCTCCCTTTCTCCATTGTGTGTTTGTGTGTTGGTGTGTTGGCACATTCGCTGAGGTGGAGTGATGCTCCTACATCAGTATGGGTTTTTTTCTAATTTGGAAGGTCGGTATAATATTTTCTACAAGTGTTGTTGTGCTTAGTGGGTATGGGAAGTTTATGTAGTATTGTACAGGTGTTGGTGTGCTTAGTGGGTATGGGAAGTTTATGTAGTATTGTATGTATCTATTTTTCCAATCGGGAAGTTGGCTTTGAGATTTTTGGGTATGGTTTTTTTTCCAATTTGGAAGCTAGCTTTGAGCTTGTAAGTTGATGTAGAACTCTAAATTCCTAACCATTTTGAGGCTCTTTGCATGACCAAGTTTCTCTAAATTCCTATAGTGCTCTAAATTCATGTATAGTGGTAGGTATATGTTGCCATGAAACCTTGTTAACTAACGATTTATGTGAAGTGGGAAATTTGAAATGTGAAATATTTGTTTGCTTGGGTTTTGTGTATATCATTAAGATGATTTAGACCCTTACAACAAGGCATTGGATAAAAGCTTTAGAATCTTAAGTATCACCTTAAATTTCAAAAGGAGAAAAAGAGAGAGTGGTGATTCATTAGTTCAAATCACTTTTATAGAATAAAAACATTGCAACATTGTGATAAATATCGGAAAACAATACCAAAACCAAAATGGCCTCTTAAACCGTGGGGAAAAAGTCTGTGTTGATTTCGGGGATAGCCTGTGTTGATTTCTGGAAAATTGAGACATCCTCTGTCTGAACAGATTGAGCTTGTGTGTGGAATCTCTGTCCCAAAGCCATAACCGTGAGACCATCCTGTCATTGTTGAGCCTGTTGGAAAGCTTGTGTCTATTTTCCCCGTTGGCTGTTGTGGCCACGCAGTGCTAGACTGTGTGTGGCTTGTTGTCTAGTTTGTACAACACTCTCTCCAGGTGAGAGAGGTGATTGGATTTGGAAGAACAGGTTGCTTGGCCTGTGAGCGATTCTTTGGTGGACGTAGCCCACACTGGGTGAACCACGCAAATATGTGTCTCTATTGTATTGTGTATCTTTTGTGTTTTGTTTCCGCATTTGTTTTATTTTATTTCTCTGTGGTCCTATTTTTCTAACACTAGTAGGATGGGTGGACTACTTGAAGCAATATTTATCTCTCTAAGGTATTAAAGATAAACATTTGAAACTTAGAGTGGGGGTGTTATATTTGGATTGAGATTGTTGGTAATGGTGACCCAATGACATAGGAATTCATATTTGGGGGTCACTAATTGGGCCCATTTTATTAATTCCCTCTATGTTAGGTTTGAAATTGATACCCATTTTTTAAGGATGCTAACCAACTTGCACCAAACTAGTGCAATGGAAGAATTTATTACATATTTTGATATTTTGGAAAGACACACAAAATATATAACTGATTATTTCTTCAAGGAGTGTTTTATTAATGGTCTCGAGAAGGAGATAAAATCTCGGGTCTCGATGTCCCACGCTACTAATTGGTTGGAGTCCTCTTATCTCATAAAGAAGGCCTAGATTGTGGTCACAGACTATAAAAATTTCCTCAAATGTTTTCCATGACCACCCCCCTCATTGTTCCTCTTCCACCATCCTCTCATACCTTGAGTTTCCACATGTTCATCCTAGTTGAAGTAGTGGAAAGTTACCATCACAACCTTTTCTATCATTTTGATGAAAAGTCTAAGAAAGATCACTTATGTAAGGAGCAAAAATTGTTTTTCATAGATATGAATTTATTAGGCATGCCCAACGAATTTATTAGGACGACATGAACAAAATCAAGTTGGATGAGACTACACTAGATAAATTATTCACTCAAGGGGCCTTCTTGTGAGGAATCCACAAATTTCCATCCATGCTTTGCAAGGAATTAGAGATCCTGGGACCTTGAAGTTCGTTGTCTATGTCAAGAACTGAAATGTGGTCGTATTAATTAAAATAAGTAACACATGATTTCATTCATCATTGAGTAGAAAAAAAAACATCTTGTTATGTCTAGGGAATGCACAATTTTCAAATCATGATAGCCAATGGAGGTTCTATGAAATGTGGTGGTAAGTATAAGAATGTGAAACTACAAATGGGGGACTATTTCCTCAAGTCAAACATGCTTGCATGTACTGTACCTAGGGAGGAAAATATGGGTTACCTATGGAAATAGCCAAGGGGATAATGAATGTAATGTGCCCATAATCATGTAATAGGCCCACTAGGTAGTTAGAGGAAATACCATAAAATAAGGGGTAGTTGGCATAGACCCCTACGAATATTTATGAGAAATTATAAATGAACATGAGTATCATTTGTACTGAATATGATTTTTTATTTTATTGTATTGTAGAAATCATGGTTTATGGAGTGTTTCCTTCCTTGAGGAGTATTTGATGGTGTTACCCTACCTTAAGGGTTATTCTCTATATTCTTGTGTGGATGTATTTCGGTATTTCTTAAGTTAAGGGTTTATTATCAATATTAAGGGTTTACATTTCATATTTTCTATCTCCTATCTATAAAATTTTACTACAAGTGGTATCAAGGATATTTCTTGGGGATGAAGTGAAGAATTTTTTTTCTTTTTGCGTATTTTTCAAGGAAAATAAGATGGAGGTATTTAGATCCATTTATAAAAAAATTTGAATAGAATATAAGGAAAATAGTTGTAGATATTAGTTCCTCTCAAAAAAAATACCCAATTTCACATTCGACAACACATGCATTCCAACATAGGATGAACACTTTTAGTAATCATGCACACAACTAGATCAAAGATCAACACATCAATTTTTTTACGTGGTAAAAAACCTATAGGGAAACATCCATGACCCCATCCAACATGGACACTTGGAGTTATCCATGTGGATATCGTTGGATACCCACCTCTTCCATCGGTCTCACATACAACTTTCATCTTGGCAATTACAATTTTTATCTTGGTAGTTTTCTAGATTTTCGGGTCCTAAACTTCCACGGCCGTTTTGAGGCCCTAAACAACATTTTTTGGGCCTACCACAGTCACATTATAGATAAAGTTACAGTGTGATGGAATAATGTGTATTCCTTGGATAGACCTTTCCAACAAGCTATCGTACGCAAAAGTTACGACCCCGAGAATTTGATGTACCATTTTACCCCATCGATCCCACATGAATTTTGGCGCTTCATCTCCTAGGGTTAGGTTTTTGGATGTCTAGGGTTTTTTGTTTACTTCTTGATGCTAAAAAATACTTGAGGCTTCATTGTAATTTTCTCAAATGAATGTGCATAGATGCCACATATCTTCTCATAGATTATCTACCACCATTCAAGCAAGATTTTTTTCATTCTGCATTTTATAGTTTCAACATATTTCTTATTTAATAGAAGTTAAGTTCCACTGTATCTTTGTTATTGTTCTCTATATATTTGTGTTAATGTTATAAATCTGTGTTTCATTTTGTTTCGTTCATAAATTTGGATCAGTGGTATTAGAGTGGTTATTCTTCATTTGTTTCTCTATGAATGTCCCCAACGAGGTCAAGGTATAAGTAGTTGAGACTTGAACCAAATGATCCTTTGTAGGATCAACCTTGCTGATCCTGACAGCTTCCCATGGGGGAAGAAAAGAGAGAGGTTGGGGTAAGATATCCTTTTAAACTATTGCTTGAGGAATCCCTCTCATGACAAAGGAATGAGATTATGGATAACTTTGTGCAAATCCTTCGAGGGTTGCCAACAAGTGATGCATCTACCTCAAGAAGAGGGGTTACCCCCTTCAAGGTAGAGATCAATTTTGATATTCCTATATTTGAAGGTCAAATAGATGTGGATGTTGTAGACAAATGGTTAAACCTTCTAGAAGGGTATTTTTCTATCCACAACTTTTTCGATAGAGAAAATATTACATTTACGCTCGTCAAGGACATCCCCATGTCAAAGATTAATGGAATACTTTCCATGAGAAAAATGAAATGGGGATCTACATTATTTGTAGTTGAACCCACTTGGGTTTCCTTCAGGGATTCTATTAAGGAACAATACTACCCTTTTGAAAGTTATGAAAAATTATATATAGCATGGACCACACTATGGAAGGAAAGGGAACAAACAGTGCCAAATTTCACTAATGCCTTCCATACCTTGTGCACCAAGATGGGTATCAAAGACTCTGAGTGACATCTGGTTTTAAAGTACTACGATTGTCTCCATAGATACATCCAAATAGAAATAGAGTTTCTATACATTTCTTCATTGGTTGCGACCTATCGATATGTTGTCAAAATCAAGGAGAAGCTTAAATAGAAGATGTGGAATTTTGGGTCTATAAACCCCTCACATCATAAGCAGAGAAAAGGTGGCCCAAACCCAGAGAGAAAAGGGTAGAGAAAGGATGGACAACCTCAGGACAACCATTCCAAAATAAAAACAAAGAAGGACAATGGGAAGACAAATAAAGACACTAGGAAATGGTGTGAGTTCCATAAGAGCCCCTAGCATAACACCGTTGAATGTCACTCAAAGAAGTCATTGGTGGTCGAGGTGAAAGTATTTGAATCAGATGCAGGATCTGACTATGAGTCATAACCAGAACAAGAAAAAGGGATACAAATCATTGATGGAGAACCTAGTGCCACTGTTGCTACCACCTCCAAGGTCCAACCCAACAAACCTGATGAACGAGAGGAAGGTGAGCACATCTTTCATTCACATATGTGGGTGAAGGGTAATATGTTGCACTTCATTGTCTATAGTTGTAGCCAAAATAACCTCATCTCAATAGAGGTCATCAAGTGGTTGGCTCTGCCAACAACACCACATCCGCATTTGTACACCATCAGATGACTCTCCTAAGGGAGTGATCTATGCATCCACCAATAGTGTCACTTGGCCTACAACATCAATCCCTTCAAAGATGAGGTATTGTGTGATGTTTCCCCCCTTTAAGTTTGTGGTGTTCTTTTGGGACAACCTTATTTATGGAAACGTCATGTTGTATATGAGTCTAGGCCTTGTAGTGTTATTATTACTTTGGACATAGAATTATATAGAAAATTATTAGTTTTCTTTATCTCCACCAAGCAATGTAGAAAGGACATATCTCAGACCAGGAAGTTTGTCCTCTTCATGGTTTTCACTCAAAATGAGCAGAAGTTTTCAGCCACATCCATGGCCTCCGCGATATCTCTCTCCACACAATAGAAGCAAGTGGATAAGGTCGTGGAAGATTAAAAGACATATTCTCCTCACCCACCAGGGTACATCTGCACTGTCATATCAAGCACTCAATCGATTAGACACCTGGTGTACCTCTACCCAATGGGTCAATATATTGCCACTCTCTTTCAAATTTGAGGAAATCAAGTGCCATATCCGAGAGATGCTCGAAAATTGGCATATCCTCCCAAGCTCATCACCTTGTGGAATCCCATTCATGCTTTTGCAAAAGAAAGACGAGTCGTGGAGACTCCGCATTGATTGTCAGGCCCTAAACAATATCACAATCAGGAACCGATACCCAATTCCCTGAATCAACGATCACCTTGACCAGCTCAAGGGGGCCAAATACTTCAGTAAGATCAATCTAAAGTCTATCTACCACCAAGTCCAAATAAAGTAGACCAATGTATGGAATACTGCCTTCAAGTACAAAGAAGGTATTTTTTAATGGTTGGTCATGCCCTTTGGCTTAACAAATGCCCCAATAAATTTCATGAGGATGATGGCTGATATCTTGTGTCCTTTCACCAATTATGTTTTGGTGGTGTATTTGGATGACATCCTCGTCTTCAACAAGAATTGAGTGAAACACTTGCATCACATTTAGCGGGTTCTGCACAATCTTCAGGAAACACAAGCTATATGAAAATTTGGAAAAAATCTCCTTCAGCATGAACATGGTCCAGAACCTAGGCTACATTTTTTATGAGCATGGGGTGCATGTCGATCTATCCAAGATCTAGGTCATATATGAATGGCCAACCCCAACCACACTCACTGAGATTTGAAGATTCTTATGCCTTGCCAATTTCTATCATAGGTTCATGTTGGGATTCTCCCACATTGCATGGGCCCTTAGCCAAGTGACCAGGGGTGGTGGCAAGGAAAAATTTGTGTGGGGCTAGTCACAACAGAAAGAATTCGATGATTTGAATTAGTGCTTGTGCTTATCCCCGATGCTCTCATTACCCTACCTATAGTTGCCTTTTGAAATTAAGGCATATACTTCAGACTATGTTGTGGGAGAATTTCACACTCAACATGGGCATCCCATGGCCTATCATAGGGAGACGTTATCAGATATTTTTTGTAAGTACCCCACTTATGAAAAATAAATGTACTCCATTGTACAATCCTGCCATGAGTGGAGGCATTACATTCTTGGGAAGGAAATAGTCATCCACATTGATCATAAGCCTTTGTAGTTCATGCAAACACAAGGAAAATTGTAGAATGACCTCCATCATAAGTGATTGAAATACTTGCAGTAGTTCCATCTCAACATCAAGTATAAGACATGGAGTACCAACTACGTCATTGACTTCCTCAGTCAACCTCCAATTGTCACACTAACCACAGTGCTACACTCCTACAAACATGAGACCTTTGGATGGACCCAACTCTACAAACAATATATCCCCTTCACCACTATCTACCATATGTTGGGAACAAACACAGTTGTCATTTATTTTCATCTTCAATACGAGTTGTTGTTCCATTTGGTCTATCTCTCTGTTCCATCAAGTGAGCGAGCAAATATAATTTGGGAGTCTCACTACAGTCGGGTGGAAAGTGTAATATCCCTAGGCCGAACCCAATTGTAATGTAAATGAAAATGTACTTAAGTTGGTGAGTTGTTTGATATCATTTTTTTTTGTATGCACCTTTCATGGCATAGTGCGTGCATGTATTGTGCAGTAAAATGAGGAAGTGTGCACATTGCAGGATACAATGCACAACAAATTAAGTGTGTGTGATTTTGAGGCAAGTGAGCCTTTATGTATATGTTGTGTTTTATAGGTTGGTGAGCTAGTTTTGTGATTATTAGGTTGGAGAGCCTAGATGTTAAAGGCCAGTGCACCTACTTTTTTATAGGTCTCAGAATTAATGTAAAATACATCGTTGCGCACAAACCAACCATGATAAAAGAGTATGGGGGTCTAAAATCCACAAGTTAGTGAAAGGGTGGGGACTAAAGGTTAATACAAAGGGATAATATAGGGAGCTTAAGCCAAAAAGGAATATTATATTAATATTCTTTAAATCATAAAGTAAGGATAATTATTTTATCCTAAGTTCTAAGGATGGGGACAAGTGGGCCAAAGTATCTCCCAACATGACAAGTGTCAAGTTGGGGACATGCATACATATTGTTTGGACTTAGTTCATTTCCCATCATTCTGCCCATCATTCCTTCGTTCATTCAGTCATCCAGTCAATCATCCATGATCATTCACACACTCATTGAGCTATCGTCTGTACTCTCATGTCACTGTACATGAACTTGTATCCATAGCCATACATGTTTTTGTAGTTGGCTAGCTTGGGAGTTGGACTGAAGAAACGGGTTGTCAGGAACATGGGATATTGAAGAGGCGGGTTGTCAGGCCCGTGCGCAATTCCTCTCTAGGTGAGAGAATTGTTGGGAATTGATTTCCTGAAGATGTTAAACTGCAGCTACATGGCTCTGAGACTTCCTGTCTATCCTATTGATGAAGCCCAAAAAGGAAGTGGGGCAGCCGAAGTACTATTGAGAAGAGAAGGGGCACACTTCCTAGGGTGGGACATGCATGTGGGGTGTTGGTCCTAAGGTCTGCACTTGACTACTAAAGTGCAAAGCTAGGCCACCTATCATTTTAGAATGATTTTTTATTTTAACTTTTTGTTGGTTGGTCAGAGGGTTATTCTATCAAGACAAAGGAAACGTTGGGTTGCAAAACGATACGGATGAGGGCCCTCCTTAGTTGATGGAAGACTAATGACAGACCAATGAAATAATAGAAAATAGATGGAAACAACAAACTACTCAATGAATAATCTGTTGTAAGAAGTTCAATACTTAAAATATCATTTCAAGACATCAAACATGTATCAAAACACAATAACTCCCATAGGTTGCAAAAGACAAATCTTCACCCAAGGATTAGTTGTTTGACAGGTTACATATCAATAAAAATAAGTTAGACAATAGATGAAAGGAAATGAAATGTTCCTTGCACAAATAAAAATTTGTATTCAATATAAGAATGAAAACAAATGAAGAGTTGAACGAAACACTGTCATCAAGATTATGTTCACCAGGTAGAGATATTTAATCCATGCATAAAACGAGTCCAACTAGTATGTTGTATTTCTATTCTTTCCTCAAAAAATCTGACCTTTACAATATCCAAAAACTAACTATTTAAAAGAATTACAAAGGCTCTCGTCTTTAGGGGAGTGAGACCTCAATTTAGGGAACTGTTCATAAAACAAATTATTAACTTCAATAAGATACTGGAATTAATCAGCAAGAGTGGTTCTTATCACACACATAAGACCACTCTTTCATCTAATCTAGGAAAATGTTGGACTTAATCAAATAAAACTACTATTGTCTCTACAAAAGAACTGATGCATGTGTTGGAGGAATTGAGTGGCCGAAAATGGGCCTTGGAGTGATAGAGAAGAGATCTGTGTTGAATGATGGTGTGTCTGCAAGTTGTTGGAGTCCACTTGAGATAACCAGCTGCATGAGCAGAGTTTTCTACAGTGTTTCTGGAACTAATATGCGTCAACCTGTAACTGAGACTTAGCTCTATGTCTATGCCTGAGATTTCAGAAGCCAAGCACACTCTGTATTGACCTTGTCAAATTCCATCTATACCTGTGAAGTATCTTCGTTGGAATGGTTGTCGGCCCATCGAGCATGAGGGGATACGGGAGGCAAGAATCCAATCGGGAGATAGGATGAATGGACGCAAGGGTAGATGATGTGTGAAGACATATGGCACATTGAGAGGAGGTATGAGTAGGTTGGGAAGTGAGTGGACCACAAGTTGCAAAAGGTGAGAGGAGTCGGTATTGAAAAACAACCCAGGAGGAACTCGGAGGGGGGTAGGCAATAAGTGGATTAGAGAGGGGGGGTCCGATTTCTTGAGGATAAGCCATGTTAGGTAGGGCCCGCGGTGGGAAAAATACTTACTTGGACCCGCGCCCCCACCATTAAAGGTAGAATGGTCAGGGGGGTCTGAGTTGCAATAAGGACCGTTGATCTGGAGAGGTGGGCCACCGCCAATGGATATCAACGTGGGGGTTAACGGAGGACAAGTATCATGTGGTGAGAAGAGCGAGAGTAGTGAGTGGATGAGTGGAGGTGACGTGGAGGTGACACAGTGATATGATGTCATTCAAGCATGTGATTGCGGCAGATTTTGAGGGTGGTTTGGATTCAGACCACCTTTGGGGCCGCAATCCACTACAAGCTACCACATACCCTTCAAAAAATACCATCGTTCCAATTGAGGGACCACTTATGAAAATTAACACTCGAGCAGTTTGTGTCCCTGCAATGAACTACAGTCGTCGATATGATCATGACCCGATATCTAGGTGACATTTACCTTCTGTGAGGTTCGACGGTTCTCGTTGACCTGGGACCAATGGTCCAGATTCACTTCAGACTTTCAGGCTTCAGGTGTTTTGAATGTGAAACATGAAGAATCTCCCAGATGAAAATCTCTAAAGTGAATGATCCATTGCCACATGCCATGATGGATGAATGGTCTATATTCTCTTTGGAAATTTGGGCTTCAGGAGTTTCAAATGTGAAGCATGAATATCTCCCGGAGGAAAACTCCTGAAGTGGACAATCTGCTTCCACGTGACTCTGTTGATGTATGGTCCCAATTTGATTCGTGACTTCAGGATTTAAGCTCTTCAGGAATTTCGAATGTGAAACCTGAAAACATCCCGAAGGAAAATCCCCGAAGTGAATGATCTATTGCCACATGTTGTGACCGATGAATGGTCTAGATTCACTTCAAAAATCCAGGCTTCAGGACTTCGAGATTTTATGAATGTTAATCTCGGAGAACTCCCAAAGGAAAATCATCGAAGAGACGTGTCAGGTTCTTGGGAATTCATCTCTTCAGGTCTTCGACATTCGGCTCTTCGACAACTCAGTACTTCGAACTTGATATTAAAATCCACGTGATTCTGGAACCTGAATGGATGAGAGCCATTGATATATGATTTGCTTGGTGGATATTTACTATTGAAATTTTACTTGTCTATTCACACAGTTTGAGCGTGAAATTTGTTTCTCTAGATTGTTGTGTCGTGTGCATGGGCATTTCCTGTGCATAGAAAAGGCTTGGTAGACCTGTGGTGAGCCCAGTACATGATGACAAGCATTCTGAAACAAATATGACATGTATTTTATCCTCCCAAAGAAACAGAAACAGAAATAGACTCAAAAACGAATAAGGGCCAAGACACTCAGTAGTGGGAAATTGACTTAACCAACCAGAAAAATGAAAAATTGATGAAGGAAAAGGGAAAAAGAGAGGAGAGGTAGGGGATGTAGACCTAGATCACAACATTGGCTCCAACTGGGGATAACTCGTCCCTGTGAGGTGCTAAGAACTGTACATCGGTGCCTTGAGATTAGATAAATTCTCTTACCTTTCATCACTTACCCTCGTTTATGTCTGTCAGCCCTCTGTATCTATTATTGTCCCTCGGCCATGCATTTTGTTGAATTAAAAAATGAAACTACACCCCAGTTCCTTGTTGGGATATGGATTCTTTATTAAGACACAACTAACTAATAAAAAACAACAATAAAGGAAATCATATATGATACAAGAGGGACCTTCCCCCATTCTCAATCAAAATAGTGTTTCAAGAAGTGCCCATTTATCAGGCCTCCAAAGATCTATGTATCATCTAGATTTTGCAGGATGAATGTGTTGTTGTCTAGAACTTCAATTACCATAAAAGGGCCAAACCATAGGTTGTTTAATTTATCGTGCTTGGAATTGTCGTCCCTTATGGAATCCCACCTCAAAACCAAGTCACCTTCCTGAAAAATCTCTTTCTTGGTTTTCTTATCAAAGGCTACTTTGATCTTATTCTAGTATGCTTCTGTCCTCTGATCTAGTGCTTCTCTTCTTTGCTAAACTTATATAATCTGAAATATTCTCCTTTGGATGTCATTGGGTTCCTCAATGTCCTCCTGCAAGAATTTCAGGACT
>ML862356.1:29735-42450 GCA_009831015.1 Picea engelmannii
TCTGCCCTCCCTGGGGCATGCATTTCACACCGGGGCACCCGTTTCTGTATTTGTACATTTCTCCCCAAAATTATTTATTATTTATTATTTATTGTACAAACACCTTTACCTTCAGTCATTACATTCTTCGTCGTCACCGTTGGAGACTTGCTTTCTTTTGGCCACACACAACCCATGTCATCCTTGGATTGGAGCAGTACTTATCATTTACCCTTGCTGGCATTGTCCATATCTTCAGAGTACCCCACAGGTCAGTTACCTCTACCCTCTGAGTTTGTTCACCTTGTTCCGCCTCTGGCACAACTTAGCACCAGTTTTGTCATCCCCCTAACACTCGACCTTGTTACACGGTTGTGGCCACTGTTCCTCTCATATATCCTCCAACCAAGGGCAGTCTTGAGTCATCCCACTTCTTGACTTCGTTCATGTACCTCTGCCACTTCCTCACCTCAGTAGATTCCACGGAGCACCTTTTCGCTTCTGGGAGTTGCGTCCCCCTTTTGTTGACATCAGCACACTTTTCCAGAAGGGAGACAGTATCTTGATTCTCATTCTCTATTTTAATGAGAGATCTCGGACGACACAGGGTGAAACACCATTGCTCCCTGCTGTCATTGGCCCCCATAACATTCGACGCCAACACTCTCTCATGTTATGGTGGGTCTTACTTTGTGACTGTTGCAGTTATTTTTGGTCATTTGCCGAAGACCTCTGAACATGGTAGGGCCATCAATGCCCACATCATCGTCGCTACTTATTACAGCGATCATTGCTTGTTATTCAGAGTATGTTCCTTTGCAGAATTGTCTTCTGCCTTTATCATTACCATCCCCGAGGGCACTGCAGTTGTCTACACCAACACTTCCGTCATCTTTTTTTAGAGTTACATCACACGAGCATGGGGCATGCCCACCTCGTTTGTACACAGTTGTATATTTTTTCTGCACGTCTATCAGAAGGTCGGGATACTGGTTCCTTCTTTCTCCAACAGATCGCTCCGAACGGTCCCACTCTTGCTTTCCCTTACAACAACATTCTCAGTAGAAGAAACATTGATGGATTTCGGCTATACGTATGCTCCTAACCTCATCCATCAGGGGGCATCTGTTATCACTGAAATTTCGTCTGCACATGGCAACAAGAACTCCGCATCATCAAAACAGCGATGAAGTCATTCATGGCACTGAATTAATTTCACAGCACTCTAGAAGGGCCAAAAACTATGCAAAGTAACCAAAAATTGAAGGGTTCTTTACAGCAGTTTGGTGTGCGCACGCAGGCACAGGAAAAAAACGTGATTTGCGCGCATGCGCGCTCGACGCACGACTGTCAGCATACAAACCCGCGCGCCTGCTAAAACGGCACATTAATTGAATAGGTCGGCCTCCCAACCACTTACGGACCGACTCCCAAGTTGATTTGACTCTCAAATCAGAGCCGGATCCATAAAATTGGTGGGTTAATTACCTAAGTAAACCCTAAAAGGGTCCCTGTTCACACTTTGAGAAGGTTACGTGACCATCCGAAGAGATGCTATAAAAGGTCGTGAGGATACACTATTTTGGCAAGGAATTCTAAGCACTGTTATGTTGTTCAGATGGTTAAGGGCTCATCCTTTAACAACAACCCATTAGCTGCATCACCAAGAGTTCTTTCACTGCTATGCGCAATTCATCTCATTTGTAAGGAAAGGAAATTGTGTGAGGGCCCCAAAGAGCCTTCCATTGGGGGGAGAAGGAACCTCTGGTCTCTTCCTTCAACGTGCTCCGGTTTCATTAATACACCAGCCTGAAACCATTGGTGACCCCTGTGTCTTGTGTTTGATGTTTGTTGTTTATTTTCGCAGTGTTATTTGTTTTTAGTTGATAGTTAGATTGTAGTTAGTTTTGTTTTCTTTAACCCTCTGCTCCATAGCTGTTCTGCCCTACCAGACCCAACAGGGTATGTAAGCGCTCTCCTTTTTCTCACCTGGTGACCATTTGAACGCGAACACCAACTTTACCACTATGTTTCTATGTACCAGCTGAGCAATGATGTGCTCCATAATAATCCATTGGTTCACCTCCTCGTCTGCTTCCCGATAGTGACATGCGAGACCCACGATGAGATAATCCAGTCAAAAAATAAATGTCATCAATCTCTAGAGTGAGTGTATGTACCCTCGAACATGAAAGGCTTGGTCATTTATGTCCCACATTTGGACTAAGTGCTCCAATAGAACTAATTGGGCCCTCATGCCCTCCACTTTGAAAAACTTAAGCAAGATGCATTCCCGGAGTGCCATGATGGTGTTGGGATCATTCTTGGAAATTTAATATTCCTCTCCATGCCCTCTTTCCCACCATTTGAGCATGATGAACTATGGAAAGTCTGCCAAAAAACAATTAAAGATGAATTAGTTCATCAAAAATCCAAAATTGGGAGCTTCCCTAGTTCATTCTCTCTTTTTATTTTTTGAGTTCCAGTCGTTGCAGGGGCCAAGGTTACCATAGTGCAGAATAGTAACATCCTAGAAGCGAAACCCTTGCGATGATCCTATATCATCGCAGTTCCCGATATGGAGAGCCTGCAACAAGCTGGAGGTGCTCTCTCCCTTGGAAATTCTCCCATAGACTAAAAAATTAACCATAAAAATTGAAAAAAATTGCTATAGAAAGAGAGAGGGGAGGAAGAGAACCTACCTCATAGAAACGACTCGAGAAATCATCCATGGTGCACTCTGGAATCATCACTTGAAGATCAGAGGAAAATGAGGGTTTTGGGCACTAGTTTGGTGAAATACAAATGGAATGGTAAAATGAAATTGTTTTGACCTATTTAACCTATTTTACCATTTTTAACTTAAAATTAAATTAGTTTTTAATATTTTTCACCTATGTTAAAAACCTAATGAACTTTTCAAAGTGTCAATATTGCAGGATAAAGGTATGGCAAATGGAATTTTGATATGGTTCACCCCTTTTTGGTCATTTTTGCATTCTTTTACAAAATAATTTGATGTATATATGCTTTTAGGTTTTTTCAGTAAAAAACGTCGAGCATGGTCTTTATTCTTTCTCACGCTCGTAAAATTATGAGAATGTAATCGAGTAACTTTTATCACTTTTTCAAACTCGTAATGGAAATACGAAAACATGAACCCCCCTAGAGTCCCCTTTAATCTCTTTTCAAACTCCCTAAATATGAAAAGATAACCAAGCAACCTTGTTCTCTTCTCACTCGTAAAAGTATTTGAAGAAAAAATATGGTGAGTGATGGATTATCTTTTTTTCAGTCTCATTAGACTAACTCACAAAAAATGACATTTTTGGAGTTTTCTTTAAGTGTTTTTCAAACTCTCTAAACATGAAAAACCCCTGATTTTTCTTTCTTTGGACTCATAAAACAATCATTGAAAGGCCCATATGGGACCGAACCACTCCTTCCTAGGGTTTGTTAAAAATACTCTGAGGGACTCATCCAAAGGATGAACTTACATTTCAAGCATATGTTATCCTCCTAAATATTGCGTAAAAATAAATAGGTAATCGCCAAAAATGGTGGGGGAAAATTGGGAAAGAAATGTACATCTATATTTGTGTTAGTGGAAGTAAGTCTATCTTGAACATGACACCCCTCTTCATTATTATATCTGGGTTGGGAAATCCTTTTGTCTCTCGTTTGATCATCCACAAGTCTATATATTGGGTCCTCCTTGAGTCAATTCTGCCAAGACAATTGTCGTGTCGTTCATATGTTCAAGAGAATTTAAACCTAAACCAACCTTTTATCAAGTCGACCATCTGCAGTTCTCAAAATCTTACCATGTCAGGCCTTCCTTGAGTCAGTTCTGAGACAATTTATACTCTGATCTACTTCAAATCTGTTACATTTTTTGTTTCATTGATGAGGGATACATTAAGGCCATCCTGTGATGAGTATTTTCCCGTCGAATTCATCTCATTATCCAAGAATTATAATTAGAAATCATTTAGTACCTTGGAACCTACATTCCTCAATGGTAGGTTTCCTTGTTTTCAACAACGGGTTCACATCATTGACCCCTGATTGTAAAATTCCATCTAGTGTTAAACTTCAACTCATTAATTCATATTTGTTGGATTGTACTAGAGTACCTTGGGGGTCATTGAGATCAATGGTAATTTTCCTCTCACTTGTTAACGATATCCATTAATGAATGGTAATCAAGTGGTTTCTACCATGTTCGACTTCAACACCTATAATCACATGTATATATTCATACTTCAAGATGATGGAAATGAAGACCTTGGATACTGTCACATAGATCCGGGTTGCGATGGAGTATTTATAAGTATGTACTGAAACATAGATCCACCGTGTATTTCTCATGGCTATGCCCAAATTTGAGTTGTTATAGCATAGATCCACAATGTATTTCTCGTGGCTATGTTGAATCATGATGACATGGATCCACAGTGTATGTTTGGTGGAAATGAATCACTTGATAATTATTATTAGAGTCACTTGTAATCTGAGTATGGGAATGCCTACCTCAGTAAATAGTACATTATTATGCAGATGCTTGATTGTTTGCAGGTTTCCGACCGATGTGCTCCTTGTTATCTACACACACATTCTACAAAGTATTTCAGTTGTCACATGTTCCAACTTCATACTTTGGGGGGAATTATGTTACAAATTATTTTTGTCACCCCTGTGATCACCAATGATATGTGTATTACTTACTCCTATGTTCCCTGAAGTTACTGAAGAAATAAGACTTTCTCCCTGGGAAATAGAATCATATTTCCTTTATTACAAACCCTACCAAATAAGATCGTCACACCTTGCCAAATGTTAAGGGTGCAATGATCCCTGATTGTCACATGATGCACCAAAATATACTATGATTTCATCATAGGGTGCTTGTGTTTAGGGTGTGACGATGCTCAAGCAAAGGAAAAGGGTGAAATTATCGAAGGTTCTAGAATGGAATATTCAGAAGGATGAGGTGGCCTCTGATTGGTTTGGATCTCACTCACTTCTTTGATTTAGTGGGATTATCCTAATCTCTTCATCAATCCCTCTTCACTCTATATAAAGATGGATCTCTCATGGGAAAAGTTAGGTTGGCTTATGCATGAAGAATTCTGCTGAAGATTGTACTTGTGATAGCTTTTCTTTAGATTTCCAAGTCAGGTTGTGAATACTCTTCATCAAAAGAATTGGAGAAAAGGTGTGCATGTTGAAGCAAAGGGCCATTGGAAGGGACCTTGCAACATCAAGGCATAGGTTGTATTCTCCACCATCAATATAATGCAGTGATACATTTATTCCCTATAAAAGTGTCTCCATTTTTATTTCATGACTCCTTTATCTTATGCATAGATTTCATTGGAATATATATATCATTTCTCTCTCTCTTTGTTGGTTTGTTCTTCTTAAAAGGTTCAACATCCCACAAATCCAAATATGGATCAAGGATGACACTAGTGAGGATAAAACGATGTTTAAACGGTATGTCATTTATCCCTCATTGAATTAGTTTACATTACAATGAAATCTAATTAGAAGCTTGTATTCTGCTATGTTTTGTTCTAATTTCTCATTGAAGTTAGTGATATTAGTTTGCGTTGACACTTAATGATTTGTCTAATAACACCCCACATGCCACAATGTGGGTGGTTCCACATGTCAAGTAAATATTGTGCCACATGTCACAAAGTTTTGGTCCCTTTGAGGAATAGTTTCTTGGGAACGTGTGTGCGATGTGTCATACCAGGTGGCAGATACACATGGAAATAGATTCCTTGGTGTTGGGTACATGGGGGTCTCATATGTTAGGTGGTGATGGTGCCACAAGAGATCAATTTGACTGCTTCAAAGTTGACTCTGAAGAGTTCAAAGTACAACTCCGAAAGGTTTGGAGTGCCACTCTGAATAGTTCAAGTAAGATTCTTAAGAGATTATCTCGGTCATCGATCAAAGAAAGGAAAATACTTCATCTCATCTATTGGTTTCCATAGATCCCAGTTGATTCCCTTGTATGATACATAGAAGGAGGGAGTTAACCATCATGCTAATAGAGACTCTGAAATAATTAGAGCCATATATTACTCAACTCCAAGAATGGTTAGATCTACTGGTGTGAGAAATTGATTCGGAGGGCTCTATTGGCCATGTGACATGTGCCACATCAATTGTGCATTATATTGTGTGAGTGATATGGAGCCACATGGATTTCCACATGGAAATGAGGTGGACCTTGGCCAATGAAAAGCCGAGAAGTTTGGAAGGCCATAACTTTCGATCCATAGCTCAGTTTTGAGTGAAATTACAGTCGTTGAAAATATTTTGATGAGCATAATATTATAGTGTTTTCAAAGAGATATTTTGAGATGGTTAAATGAGTAAAATTTTTAACACCCCTTTCCCTTGAAATTTCTTTAAGGGGGTTATAGCAAGATTTTCCTCACCCTATGCAAACTTGCACAAAGGGCCTTTTTCTATTTCCCTATGTAGACTTGAAGTCCCTTTTTGCAAATCCCAGAGCTAAAAACATGATTTTTACACATATACCCACCCTGACTATATTACAACATGTGTATACACAGGCTACACCACTACAACCCGCATACATCAAGATTTCTACCCGAAATTAAAAAATGGTGTCGGGTTTCCATGTCACGTCACAAGATCTATGATCCTTGGCCTTCTGTATACTGGAAACATTCTAAATCGACCCTTAATTTCCACTTGAAGGCTACAAATGGGCCAAATACGATCTATGGAAAAGAGGAGAAGAATTTAACTTTGAGAGAAAATTTACTATGGAGAAATTATTCACTTCACATTGAGTTTGCATCCCTTTGTACTTTAAGTATGAACACATTGTTCAGTCCCCAAGATCTTCCCTTCTTGATTGAGAATATCATTGTCTCTCTTATGTGAGCTTTCCTTTGGTGGAGGCCTAGCTAGAAGGAACTTAGTTTCTCAGTTCCGAACCTTGCCAACACGGAAGTTTGTAACTCATTCACTTCTGTTGATTACATCTTAATAGAAATACTCTTTTCTCGTCCAATTAATATCTTGCAAATATTTTAATTTTTATTCCATGGTCGTATTTGTTATGAACATTTATGGATTATACTATTTCATGTGCTAACATTATATATTATCACCATATGCTTGCGTTTATTGGTTGTTGAGGACTAGTTGCAGGTATATTTCTTTGGGTCAAGTGCTCAACGTTGGACTTCATCGAACGTCTAGACGAGGCATGCATTTTATCTTATATTGCTAGCATATTTGTTTATATAGCATACTTGAGATTACACTTGATTTCTATAGTCATTTCCATTTGTTGTGGTTTACCCCTAGCCATAGAGAGATTTTCCTCATAACAGAATTGGCGACCATACTGGGGAAAAAATCTTCTTTTTTTGGGTTTGGAGTGTTTTTCTCCTTAGATTTCTCTCGTTTATATTGAGTTTCTTGTCGTATGATTGGTTGAAATCCTTTGTTCACTTTGAGTTTGAGTCTCTTAGTCTTCCCCTTAGCCTAGCTGTGTTTTGACACATATATGCAGGTTTTTGCTTGACATTTGCATACATACGCATGTTGTCCTTTTGCAAGAGGCGTACATATTCTCTTTTACCTTGAACAGTTGCGTACATCACCCTTTGGTGTTTGGTTGTTGTTTTTGATGGTTTTTGGGTAGGTTTTGATGATTTTTGAGTCTTCTTGGGTCTTTGTGGTGACTGTTAATTGTCTGTGGAGTGATAAGAAACCTGTCTTTGATTGAATTTTCGGGCAGTGTCTTTCTCATCATATTTTTCATTTGATTGTCCTTGCATCTTGGGCTGGGTGTTTTGATTCTTGATATCCTACTTGGTTTGTCTCTATTTACACACAGTAGAGTCTTTGTATCAAGTTGTTGATTCATTCCTTGCATTTTCATTCTCTTGTATTGAAAATACAAAAATATTAGGCATTTTACATTGTTGGCATTTTTGATCTCTTGAGTGTTTGTCATTTATATTAGTGCATGTAAAGAAAGGTTGCATTTTTTAGACTTGTAGAACTGAATTGATAATTTCATTTTGAAAAGCATATCATTTATTGGAAATTTAAGTTAGGATTTTGCATTGTATTCATATTCATTTATTTTATTTGTTGAGTCATAACATCACTAGTTTCATGACCGCACTGTTTGAGTAAGAAAGGCCATTAAAAGTAACGCTATAATTTAAAATTTATTAGTAACGATTTTATTTTTCTAGGGTGCACAAACTAGCTTAGGATTTAGAGCCTTGGAATAGGATTTTGTGAGTAAACTTCTCCAAGGATATTAAATCAACATATGTGTCTAACTAAGGGACTGGAGAAATCCATTGTATAATTGGTAATATCAGGAGGCTCCACTTACACTGAAGTTAAGCACGGGGTCGCATGAGGTTGGTTGAAGGGATATCTCCCTGATACATTTTTAGTGTCAGATATATTTTTGGGTATCTTTCTAGTGCCCTTACCTCTATGAGAGGCAGTGCTTTCAAGGTTTCAGGATTTTCTACCCTACCCATATGGTGGGCCTGACTTATGAATGTTCTCCTGTGCATCAATTATACTGTGGTTTCTTAGTTTCTTGACTTAGGTACCACATAGGTTACTTGCAGGGGTTATTCTGCAAGTACACTGGGTTAGATAAGGGTTGGAAAACACACAACCTTTATGGAGGATTACCTCTTTGGGGGGATCAGACTGACTGGTTGTTAAGCCCACGAGGGCCCTTATAACTGATTTTGTTTCCTCCGATCTTTAGCAGAGGAGTCTCAAGGCCCTCTTGGGCAAGGAATACCTACTTTAGAGAGTGAGGTCCCTTTCAACCACTTTATCCTATTTGTGTGCATTTTGGTCATTTGATTATTTTTGGTGTGATATTTGATTACTATTTGGCCTTAGGATTTGTTTTCTATTTCTCGAGTTTTGAGTCATCATGGAGCCAGACTAACTTCCCTGCAGGTCTTGCCACTTTTTACAGTTGCCACCACATTTTGAGTCTTTTCCTTCTAAAATGCCTAGAGTTATAAAATGTGGTACACACACCTCCACTTATCATACTTGAGATTATACAAGGACGAGTACTAAACTGAGTCATCAAGATATTGGGATCCCTTCGACTCCCACACCTACTATAGTTAACGATACCCCTTCAACTCCT
The DNA here is from genome assembly GCA_009831015.1 of Picea engelmannii. Classification (NCBI taxonomy): domain Eukaryota; kingdom Viridiplantae; phylum Streptophyta; class Pinopsida; order Pinales; family Pinaceae; genus Picea; species Picea engelmannii. Next base: position 38,917 of record ML862356.1, read on the forward strand.
TCAACTCCTTCAACCATCATGGTTGTAGTGTCAAAGGCATCTATTAGCACCGCTTCCCATTCTATAGTGAATACTCAACCTATAGCCATGAACTCATTTGGGTCTCTTGGTCACTCATGGGGCTATAATGGTCAGTCCATCCCTATGGCCTCTAGTCCTTTTTCCTATGGTATGTTGAATTTTACATCGCAGTTTTCAAACTCTATCCTGGCAGTTGGTACTAATGTTGGCATTTCACTTGGGGGCACAAATCCTCATTATACTCCTTTCCCGTTTGGTGGAACTCATGTCCCTCAAACGAATCCTACCCTTGGATTCATTCCTCCTTTTAACCCTGGGGCTAGTCATGTTGCTTCTGGATGGATTAATTAACCCGATGGATAAGATACTTCTCGTGTTCCATCCTTTACACCCACCTCCTCTGTGCTGATTCTGACCAACACATTTGGCATGACGAATCCATCTTTATCCTCCAGATTCACACTCAGAGGAGGTCAGTTTCACACCTTGGACAACTCCCAACCCGGGTCCACTCCCACTAGGGGAAGTTTTTATAACCCTCATCAGAACGTTCCTACTAGAATGGTGCCCAACCAACCCCTTGAATCAACCTTGAGGAGGGTATTACAATCCTGAACAGGGACATGGTGCTTACCAGAACCCTGGATGGACTGCGATTGCCCAACCACAATCTTTCTAGGTAGCTTGGGGCTAGATGTTGGAACTCTGTCTCCATTTTTTGGGCCATGATCAACTTTCCAGACTTGTCTAAGTTAATGAATGACCCCGTGCATCATGATCCATCATGTCCCTCTCTTCCCACTAAGATTCCTTTAGATATTCCAAAATTCGAGGGAAGTACCGATGAGGATCCTGGTGATCATGTCACCACATTTCACCTATGGTTCTCTTAGAATTCCCTTAATGGTGATTCTATTCGGTTAACATTGTTTCAATGCACCCTGACTAGTGTTTCAGCGAAATGGTATATCAAGCTACCTATGGGGGCATACAAAAATTGTAATCAATTAGTTTTAGTCTTCCTCAATCACTTTCAATTGTCGATTCATTACGATGCTGACATCAAAATTTTGTCAACATTTTGTCAGGATAGGGCCACTCATATCTCGGATCACATCCAGGAGTGGCGTAGATGGAAGAGGTTGATCAAGGCCTATATACCCTCAAAATTATTTCTAGAGTGGTTCCTTAAATATCTCCTACCTTATATTTCGAAGGATGTTTCTACATCTGGGGTTACTTCTAAGGAAGAAGCGATCTTTAAATCCAAATAGTTAGATATTATATATTCTTAGTCTAGGATGTTATACGAGATTCTTCCTGACACATCGAGGTCAAAATATGACCCTAGACAAAATCCCAAACTGCATGTTGATGGCATTGTAGGCTCTGTCAATGTGAAATACGTAGATTTAGTGACAAGCCATTTGAAAGACATGTCTCTAAACCAATCTGTAGGAGGGCCATATTCATCTGTGTCCTCTAATCCCACTCAATCAGAAGATGTATGTTTCGTGCAGTTGTCAACTATCCTGAATGGTAGCCAACAACCAGGAGGGAGTAAGAAGAAAGGACATAATAATAATCATAGGGGTGGGAAGAATAATAATAAACCCAAGGACAATGGTAATAATGAGAAGACAAATAATAATGCCAGTGAGGGCAGAAAAGAAATGTGAAAGGTGAAGTTTCCTTATAAGATTTGTATAGACGATCACCTTACCCATTTAGTCCCCAAACGTTTTGAAGCTGTAAGGATTTTATCTCTACCTCCTGCCGTGCTAGTGAATCCTTTTCCACATAACCAACACATGGCCTCGAGCTCCTTGAATGTCGTAAATGTGGCAAGTGGGAGTCAAAACCCACTAGCACAAGACAATGACTATTTATGCACCAATATGGTCAAATATGAGGTTAATGTAGCCACTCGATCTCACGATTACAGTTCTCCATAAACCGCACCTGGTCTAGAGTCTCCTCCTCCTCCGAAGATTCCTCTACAGATCGAAAAACTAGAGCCACTGCTTCATATTCTGAAAGGATTACTCAAGCACTCTACCCACAATATTAATGATAGAGTCTCCCATAATTACTCTATTGTTGAGGACCTGGGTCAAACCCCTTGTGCGATGTCGGCTCTGGAGGTACTCCAGATGTGTCCATAGAGGAATTCCTTTCTATCTGCATTAGGAGATCTAGATCCTTGTGGCTCGAAAGTTATCAAGTTTGACGTCATAGATCTAAAGCCTCGCTTGCCTTACCATGTGGCATTCCAAATCCACGTGGGTTACTCAAAGTATACTATCAAGCGTACTGTTTTTGATGAAGGCACTGCAACATGTGTGATGTCCCTAGTCTGTTGGAAATCCCTCATCTCTCCGACTCTTTCTCAGTCTCCAACGATGTTAAATTCTTTTGACGGTCGTTCCTTCCTCCCTCACGATATTCTTCCTACCTTTCCGGTCCAATTAGGTGGGAAGTTGATAGATATGGATTTCAAGGTGGTTGATGCACCCATCGATTATAACTTGTTACTAGGACACAATTGGAATTATGCTATGACAATGATCGTATCATCCATCTTCTGTACTCTTTATTTTCCTCATGATGGGAAGATCATGACGATCGATCAATTGTACTTTGTGTATGGTAGTCCCAGTGCATATGTTGGACCATTGATCCCCATGGTCGAAAATTATCATTCGATAACTGAGAATATAGGTGTTGGAATGTATTCATCCCTTATGGGTAACTTCAACTTCATGACACCGGTTCACCATATTTATGCCTTGTCCAGTAGGCTCGTTTCGTTAGAGAGGTTCATTCCTTTCTGCACTTCCTATTTTATTGATCTTTGGACCCTACCTTCCTCGACTATGTATTGTGAAGGTAAGTCACATACTGGAATGGTCATGCCACTATCGGCAGCAGCGATAGCGTATCAGGATGTTCTTGACTCTTCCACCGATCTCGATCCTATTACCTCACAAACAGATGAGGAGGATCTTGTTCTTGAGCCTGTGTGGGTGACTTCATCGTCTTGCTCACATGACTACCTTGATGAGGCTTTACCTTTGGATGAATCCATTGTTGAAGCAAAAAATGGTTTTGAAAAACCTTGGAATGATATGCATCATCACTCCTATTTTCTCCCAGAGCTTGCCAGAATTGAACAAGATGAATTTAGATCTACTTTGAGCGAGATAGTCAGTCACGTTGTAGTTCCACTTGATGCACACAACATTTATGCTGAAGGAAACATGGCAAGTATCTCACCTACCATCATGATCGATATCTCTTGTATCCCTGGCAAGATTGAAAATGTATACATCGATGTAGATTGTTCACCAAAAGAAATTTTGATCTACATTGAACTCTTCAAGGAATTTCGAGATGTATTCGCTTGGTCATATGAAGAGATGCTAGGAATCAACCCTTGAATTGTCGAACATGAGATTAAAACTTACCCGGATGCTAATCCTGTTCGACAACATCTTAGATCTGTCAATCCCC
>WSFP011416882.1:0-23588 GCA_009831015.1 Picea engelmannii
TAGTTGAATTGAAGAGAGTACTCTGAGGATATTTGGAGATAATGGGAGCATGAGGCGACTGATATGGGAGTGGAAAGAGACATGTTAGTGGTCATATCCTCCTACATCATGTGAAATTTGTAGAATGTAGGTAGGGGTTGTAAGGAGGGTCGTACAGGGGATTGTTTGGGTAGGGGCCCACCAATGTCAGTGGTATTGTTGAAAGTGGGCATGGCTTCGACCCATTTGGTAAATTAATCTACTGCCATGATAATGTACTTGTTTCCATTATTGGATGGAGGATGGAAAGTCATGAAGTATATGCCCTATTTGCAGAAGGGGTTGGCGCTGATGACTCGGTGTAGAAGAGATGGTGGCACTTGTGATTTTTTTTCATAAAGCTAGCATTTGTCACATTGCTTGACAGCGTGGATGCAATCATGAAACAATGTGGGCCAGAAGTACCCTGCTCGGATGATTTTTTGGGCAGTGGACATACTTTAGAGGTGACCACCACAAGCACCACTATGGAAATCATTCAAGACTCTGTCAACTTTGTTCATGGGAAAACATCAACAAGAATGGTGTCGACCCCACGTCGATAGAAGATGTCTTCGATGAGGAGGTATCGAGGGGCATGATGGTGAATGCGTTGAAGATCATATCAAGAGAGATGAGACCCAAAATTTTGTGTCCGTAGGTATATGAGGAGGTCACCGTACCAGGGGTCATCGAAGGGGATGAAGAAGAGGTGTTCGTCAGGAAAATTCGTATTGAAGGGGGAAGTTGTAGCATCTGAGGGAAGAGCCCTAATTAGTTCAGTGAGGAAAAGCACTTTCTTTCTTTTTGGAGTTGAGAACTCTAGATCGTATTATTTTAGGATAACGATGCATCGGGAAAATTTTCCATTAATCTATCGTCGAATAAGAAATTACTGCATGGAGTTGCAATCTACTATGACCTTGGTAGTTCAAAGAAAGATATAATGGCACAGATTTTGGACTGTGAGGAAAACTGCTAGGGAGAGTTTCTCATCATGATTATATTTCAAGGGTGGCCATGAGAGATTTTTACTAATGTATTAAATGACATGTTCACACCCATCATGCCCTAATTGGACGAGGACTCCTACTACTGAGATGGCTGAGGCTGACAAGTAGAGGATGTAATAACGATCATAGTCTGGGGAAGTAATCAAAGGGGCATTGGATAAGGTATCTTTTAAATCATCAAAATATGTTTGATCATGTTCGTCCCATCGAAACGGGATATCATGACATAGGAGGTGAAGGAAACCATGTGCGCGAGTGGTGTAGTCTGGGACAAAGAGACGTAGAAAGTTGGCTTTGCCTTGCAAGCTCTGCAGTTGGCGTAAATTCCTAGGTGGTGGGATTTATGTGATAGCTTGGACCTTGAGGGGGTCCACCATGATGCAGTGTTGGGAAAGAATGAACCCAAGGAGGCGTCGGATCGTGACACAAAGTACACACTTGAGGGGGTTCAAGCAGATATTGTACTAGCGACATCGTTGGAATACGATGCGTAAGTCGTCTAAATGCTAAGTTCACTTTTTCGATCGAGCTATGAGGTCATCCAAATAAGAAAGGATGATGCAAGAAATATAATGGAAACATAGGTCGTGGCCCGTTGAAATGTAGCACCTACATTCTTGAGTCCAAAATGCATGACGCGATAGGCAAAGGTACCCCACAAGGTAGTAAAAGTGGTTTTATATTGACCTACTGCATGAATTTGGATTTGATAGTAGCCAAAGAACCCATCCATAAAGGACAATGCCTTATGGCCGACACAGTCATCAATAATTTGGTTGATGAAAGGGGTTGGAAAGTTGTCTTTGGGAAAAGCATGGTTGAGATTGTGAAAGTCTGTGCACACGTGAATAGTGCCCTATTTTTTGTTAATGGGGATGGGGTTGGAGACCCATGAAGTGTACGCAATGGGGTAGATGAACCCTGCAGAGTGTAACTTATCAATTTCAGCTTTGATAGCTGCAACTTTGGATGGGTGAAGAGGGCATTTCTTTTGATGAACTGAGGCAACATCGGGCCATGTGTCGATTCGATGTTCGATGATAGAAGGATTGAGGCCAGGCATCTCTATATATGACCAGGAAAAAATATATTGTTATTCCTGAAATAGAGCTTTGTAAGCAGTGAGTTCTTCAGGGGAGCATGTAGTGGCAATGGTAATTTCTTCTACGATTCCTAGTTTAATGGAAATGTCAATTTTGATGGTGGGGGAGATGTCTACCATGTTACCTTCTTCAAAATCATTTGGGGGAGAGATAGGGTTATTGAACCAATCTATATGCACTGGAGGAATAAAATCCTTGGTTTCGATTGCGCACATGGAGGCTTGGACAGGAGGGTGAAAGGCCTCTTATGAAATAAAAATTGCTCGATGATGGAGTACATTCCATGGGAAATCAGGGGTAGTGAGTTCCTCCAGGATATCTTCATCGTAGTGAAAAATGAAAGAGTATAGGGGATCCTGAGAGGTGACAGAGGGACCTATCGATGGGTAAGTGTTAGTGTCCTCAAGTGGTGAGGGCGCAGAGGAGATATCATGTACAGGGTGCGAGGGACCGTTGGACATAAAATTAATGTTGTGATATTGTGGAGGGTACCTCATTCATGCGGGGAATGACGATGAAATATACCAAATGTCAGTGATGTGAGCTTCAGTAAGGGGTGGATGAGAAGGCTCTGGCCAAGATGTTTGGCGTATTGCGGCTAACGTTCGGAGAAATTGAGGTAGAGCTGGGCAATGATGAGTCTAATTTCCATATTCTGAACAGATGGCACAAGAAAATTTGGTTCGCAACCCTTTATTTCTTGCAGTGGAAGAATTCATAGTAGCAATGGATGTACTTGGTGGAGTGGTGAGCAATGTGGTTTCTCTAGGGAGTTGGATCAAATTTCATAACTCGGGAAGAGTAGGACATCGATTAGTGGGGTGCCCCATGTGAGGGATCGCTGGACATAAAATTAATGTCCCGATATTGTGGAGGGTACCTCATTCATGCAAGCAATGATGATGAAATATACCGAATGTCAGTGATGTGAGCTTCAGTAAGGGGTGGTTGAGAAGGCTATGGCCGAGATGTTTTGTGTACTATGGCTAATGTTTGGTGAAATTGAGGTAGAGATGGGCAATGATGAGTGCAATGGCCATATTCTGAACAGATGGCACAAGTGAATTTGGTTTGCAGCCCTTTATTTCTTGCAGTGGAGGACTCCGTAGTAGTAGTGGACGTACTTGGTGGAGTGGCGAGCAATGTGGTTGCTCTAGGGAGTTGGATCAGATTGCGTAACTCAGGAGGAGTAGGACATCGATTAGTGGGGTTCCCTTCTCTTTTCCATAGTGTGCAAGGAGGTTGAACTCAAGGGGGAAGTGGAGTTGTGGGATTTTTCTTCTTTCGTCTGCCCCTAGCAGTGGTAGTGATTCCCACATTTGGGGGTGATGGTGGTGTGGCAAGAGCCTATACCGGGATCTGCATCGGTATTCCCTCTGTCTGAGGAGGGAGAGATGGTTGAGGAATCATCACAAGTGGATGAAGATACCATACAGGGATGTAAAGCACCATGTTAGGAAGGGTAAGGGTCACAACTACCTAGAATGCTTGGATTCTAGGTGGAGGGTTAAAAAGGGAATTTGGGTAATGGATTGGAGATCTGTCTCCCAAACTAGGATTTACCCCTGGAGGGAGGGAAAATCTGGGATAAGTGGTGTAGTGGGGTTCTGAGGGAATTCCTGAGGTAATAGTTCTCCAACTGGCGGAACTTCACTGTGAGGAGGTGTCTCGATGGGAGGAGTATTGGCTCCGATATCGGTTCCATTAGAAGATACTATACACACTTATGTTGAAGGGTGTAGGAGGGGTGGCACTCCATGATATGCCCCCAACAAGGATGGGTCCTTGAAAATTCATGGACCCATGTTGATGACCGAATAAGCTTCTGAGATAGTGCTGACGAGGGGAATAATGTTATCAATGTTGGCAGAATGATTAGGATCATAATGTGTAATTTGGTCAATGGTGACGATTTTCTTATTATGGGGGAACATCATCATTCAAAACACAGAAGAGGCTACCACCTTCATAGCGTAAATGTAGCTATGTCCAAACAAGATATTGTAATCAAGTGGGGCATCAATAACTTCAATGTCAATTAAGATGGTTTTTCCCCCAAGTTCTACGGGGACATTTTGGAAGATCCCTTCAGGGGATGATGGATGGCCATCATAAGATCTAAGGGTGATGGAAGATGTGTAAGTTTTAAACCTATGAAGTAAGGAAATGCATATAGATTCTTAAGAAAAACATAATTTAATCAATGGCTCATACACAAAGTACAAAAAGATTTTATACCGGAAACCCTCAACCGAGAAAACCTTTCTTATATTCATTGTATCGAATTTCACCATTCACTATAAAATATATACAACTTTTTTAGGTATTCCGTAGACACCAAAACCCTAATCCCTAAAACCGGGATTATTTTTAGTAAACCTCTAAAAATAGGAAAAACCGCCCAAAAAAAAATTTGAGACACTGCCCCGAACACTGCGCGTAACCAAGGGGGCATACCTGCCCCCCCCCTAGGAAAGCGCTTGATGCACATGGAATAAATAGGGAACTAGTACGAGGGATCATCAGACGTAGTTTTCATATCTAACGTGCCCACACACACACACATGAAAAGAATATAACACATACCCAACAAGATGGTACTAGCTTTGGTGAGCCAAGTTTTTGCCATACGACTTTGGACATGATGCATGTGAATGCACCTTCATGGATGATACAATGATGAATTGTGATGTTCTGGGTCTTAACTAGCATCTGAAAAGCTACTAGGGTAGGTAGTCGTGGTTCTCCACTATCTAGATAAAAAGTGATGAGTCTAGTATCTGCTGGGTTGACTGCCCCCAAGGCAGAAAGCAAGTATTTTCGATGAGTTGGACAGGTTTGGAGGATATCCAATACAAACATCATTGTAGGGGATTGTTCTAATTTTTTGACCAGACTATAGTTATGGGCTGCCCTAGCATGAGGGTTATGTACGTTTCATCATAACGACATATGAGGTATATAAGGGTTGGGTTCAAATTTAGTGCATGGAATCATCAATGGTTGTCCAACTATGGCTAGAGCCGATTTCGAGGTGGTTGGGGTAGGTTCAAGGGAAACACCGTACTGGCGATTGTGTGTTTTTAGAATAATTTCTTCTTCGTTGGTAAGAAGGATGTTGCGATCAACCAGATTTCCAGGTTGATTGGGACCTAGGGTTTGATACTGCCCTATTTGGGGTGGAGCAGGGTGTACCTCCTATTGGGTATTCATCACACCTTGGTGTGGAATAGGGTTTTGAAAAATGACTAGGGGTGGTTTTTGCAAGTATTGTTGTGGGGCCTGCTGAGGTGCAAGCGATGCTAGAGGACGTTGCACGTTCATGGATTCTTTCATCTATTTGAAGTCAGCGATTTGGGGGAAATGGTTTGTATAATGTCCATACTCACCACAAAGAGCACAAGTGAAGTTAGTCCAAAGATTATTATTCCTCCCTTGTCATGATTTATTGTTATTGTTTCCCCCTTGAGAGTTTTAGTTGACTTGATTATGGTTTCCCCCAATGGGAGGGTTTTGTTGGGGGTTATTTCCTCCTAGTCTTGGGTTGTTATTGTTTCAGTTTTTCCCTTTCTTCTTGCCATTATTCGGTGGATGAGCCAGATTTTCCCTATTCATTTGTTCAAAAGTTTGAAGTTTTTTAATGGGGGAGGTTTGAACAAAGTTAACATCGACATGTGGTTTTCCTGGTGGAGGATAAACCACCTGTGGAGGAATAGGGAATGGATAAATTTTTTATGGATTGTTTTGTGGCGAAGATCCATATGGCATGTAGGAATTTTAAGTGCTTTCACTAGTGATAAGGTTTTATGCGGAGGTAGAAGGCGGACCCGTACTTGGTTGATAGATCGAATGCATCATGGGTACTGGTGAGGGACCACCCATTGGTGGAGGGGGAGCAACAAGATATGATTGTTGGTGAGTGGGAGGAGGGTAATATGATGCCCCTCCATATGATTGTGGATATTGATGTGAACCATAAGTGGGTGACGGGTGGCCGTAAGAGTTAAGATGGTTCATAGAACCAATCAACCCATTCGTTGTGTGGGACATCCCAGGTTTGTCCTAGCCAAATGGTATGGGTCTAGGTGCATCAGGTAACATTGTTTATAAGTAACCTGACTGGGCCTAGATGAGTTCAAACTATTGATCCTTGTTGATGGCTTCCTCTTCTAACTGAGAAAAGGTGGATGCTACATCCTTGACAATAGCAGAGACGGGTGATTTGAGAAACCAACCAAGACGTTGTTCATTGTTGGTTTCTGCTTTACACAAACTACGATGCCGACGCCATTCATGGATGTGATCGGCTATATGGATAGCAGTGGTTTGTTTGAACTCTGAGAGAATTTCTAAAATAGTATCATGACGAACTGGTAGTTGGAAAAAGGACAAAAAGGCCTTGGCCAATAATTCAAAGGTCACATGGGACCCTGACTTTTTGTTCACATACCATTTGGCTGAGGAACCCATGAGAGTTCATTGAAACAATCTTAAGCGGATGGAATCATCCATGATGTTGTTTGAAGAACACCATAAGTGGAAGGTCAACATGGTTTGCAAGATCTTCCCCTACTTTTCCTTCAAACTTTGGAATATCTGAAGGTAGTTTGGTAGGTATATTAAGCCAAGTGGGATCATGCAAAATGGGATCATTCGTGAGTTTGGTTAAATAAGGAATGTTAAGGGACTCCAAGTATGACATAGGGATATTATGTGGAGGATTAGTTCCAGACATTGTGTGAGCAAGCAATGGACCTATCCCTTGAGAGAGATTTGGTGGGATTGTACTTCTCCCTTGAGAAGAAGTTTGACCCCCACCTCTGTGTGAAGGAGAACTAGTGGATGGATGGCCTTGGAAATTGAACCCATGCAAAGTGGAACTTAGCAAAGATGATCCCAAAATAGTAGCACTCATGGGGGTGTGATATGGTTGAGTCGATGAGTCGACAAGACTAGGGACACCTCCTAGAATATGAGGAAGACTTTGCAAGCATCTGGAACGATGGGGATTCTGTGGGTCCCATATGGTTTCCAACTAGCAAAGTGAATGTATGAAAATGGTGACAAGAGATAAATACATGAACAAGAGATTTTGTATATTTTGGACCTTCACAAGATAGTATAACTCACAATTACATGTAATCAAATGGACATCATACATAAATCAACTGTAAAATAAAAAATCATGTAGACAGGTGGATTTTGTCCGTGTGGGGGAACAATAAAAACAAATGCTCGTGTCCTAAAATATGTATCATAACTCCTCTCAAATAGCACTGGACCTTCCAAAAGAACTCAATAGTGGGGTCTGAAGCCATTGAAAAAGGAACTAGTGAAGGTTGAAATAATCAGTTATAATGAGGGGTAGAGGGTGCATATCCTGAAAGAACTAGAGATATTTCCCAATAGCCACACAAAATCTGATCAAGGTGCGATTGCAGCCCATAATTGTCACCTGGGTAGATGTCCTAAGTTTGGTCACTAGGTACCTCGGTCAAAGTGTGACATTTATATTTTTGGCCTCATAAATGGGTCATGGGATGGATGCCCTTCCAAGAGTTGGGTGACTCAAGGAGGGATGCATAGAACAAATGGATCTTGGCCTTCGACCCTTCATGGGTATCTCCCTACATTATGGTGTAGGAACACTTGACTTGGAGAATTTTGAAAGTTCCCTATTTCTCAACTTCTATTGTTTGAAAATGTGAGAACCAAATAATGAGGGGTTATTTGGATGCCTACCCTGAGATCCTACCTAGACTAAAAAATTTGTTTTGGCACCTCCTGTGGAGGAAAACTTAGTGAGTTTTTTAGAATTTTTTTTAGATTTGGTGGGCTGAGAGATTGGGGGTGTGAACCAATCTTGTTTGAATTAAATGGGTGTGGATAACTTCCAAAGAAGTAGGGGGACGTTTCAGAATTCCTTTGGAGAAAACCTACTTCAACCTCCACTATTTGAAATATAAATTATGTGTGTGAGGAGTGACTTTGTGTGTGAGCAAGTGAAAGAGTGTGCCAATATTTTAATAAGTTAAGTGTGATATTGAAACATGTGGACTTCATGTGGTCCTTACAAATATTTTTTACCTAGCTTACTAAGTGTGTTTGGTACAACCTTGTGGAATATTTAAATCCCAAAAGAACTAGCAATGTGGACATATGGGTCCTTTACAAATCCTTTAAACTCCCTAAATGTTTTTAACACTAAGAAAGATTTGAAACTATCCTAGATTGCAAGCATGTGGGCATGTATGGGCCCATTACTTTGATCTTTAAACTTCCCTAAATTGTGATGTAAATTAAGAAAGCAAGTTCAAAAAACTATCCTAAGTTTGCAACATGTGGGCATGTATGGGCCCTTACAAAACTTTAAGATGATTTCAAAAAACTAAGAGGAACCCTAGGGGGGCTTTGTCCTCTCCTAAAGATTTTTTTTAAGGGAGATTAAATGTCCCTTTAACCACCTTTCCGATTCTTAATATCACACGAGAGTGCGAGATAAGAGAATACTTGAGGGTCAAAGTTAACTTCTGGTCCCAATTCAAGCTATTTATGTATGAAAGCAACAATCTCAACTTTAAAATTTTACAAGTCAAATAAACCATCAATGTGGCAAACAAAAAAAGAGAGGCGAGTATTGGTTCTTTTACCCCCTAAGTGCCTATGTTAGCTAACCTTTCATATGGGAAAGGACTCTAAGTGGATTTTAGTTGTCTTACAAAGTGCATGAAAAAAATAATCTGAAGGCTAGGGGCCTTCAAATCATCATAAAAACCCTTACAATTTTGAAAAACTAGAGATATGCGTGGGTTACAAATCTGACAGGCGCATAGTGGGTGCACAATGCGCAGTGTAAAGAATCCTATGGCGCGCACAGTGCACAGAGTGCACGTCTATGGGACGGAAAATCCATGCACTTCCTGTCACGTGTCGAGGGAGAAATTTCCAAGTGAAATACTCCTTCCCCAGCTCTGGATTTTGACTTTGGCAAGTTGGGTTAGGCCAGTTTTGGTACCTGCAAGACAAATTGATAATCATGAAGTGCTCTTTAAGCTCAAATAGGGAGGAATTTCATATCGATCCCCAGTATGTTCGCCAATTTATTGTGTTGGTTTTTTCACTTGGGTGAGCAAAACAACAACACTTGCATGTCTAGATGAGCCTGCTAGACAAGACAATAGTTTGTGAGTGGGTTAAACAAGAAAAAAAACATGTATAAACAAATAAATAAACTAAAACAACTAAGAAATAAATGTTATAAATCATGAGAAACTTAGAACCATGAAAATCAAACAATGACCAACATAATGCTACCAATGGATCAATAGATTAGTAGGAAAACCATCGTAGAGAAAAATAGGGACTTATGAGTCCCCTCTTCCTCCTTGGGAGTGTTATTGAGGTCCCTAATGGAGAGCTCTTCATACAATGGAAGAAATAACAAATGGTGAATAACACGAATGCCTATTCCCTCAAGTGGTGAGTGGAATGGCCTACTGCAATGGTGCTTGAAGGCTCCAAAGAGAAAAGAGGATTCTCAAGGGAGAATTCTTGCAGCATAAAAATAATATGAAGATCTTGCTTTCTAAGTGCACCCATGACTCTTATTTATAGCATTCATACATGGAAAATTGTAATTGGTTCATAGTGTGAACAAGGGGCCTTTTAGGGCACCCTCTAGTCCTTTACCAACCTCCCATTCAGATTTCACTCAGATATGAGGGTCAAATCGCGTTGGGGGTTGGTCCATAAGTGGTTGAGGTGCCGAAAAGATCCATAAATGTGTCGTTCATAGAAGTGTGTGGCTTTTATTGTACACAATCATGCACTTCGTGCATTGTGTGCTCTGAGGGCTATGTTGGTCCATGCAAACTGTGCACTGTGCGTGCGCTTCATTTGGTGAACCTGCACATGTCAATTTTTGACCCAATTTGTATAGTTTTTTGCCTTTTGAATACATTTCAGTGTTGTAGGTGGACTAATTGTTGTTGACATTGATGTGTTTCCTTAACCATTTGTGTGCAATGTTGCAGACGATTTGTCAGTGATAACAACTATGATCCTCAAAACTTGTAAGATGTTCAAGCAAGAGGATGACAAGAGAAATGGAAAAAAAAGAACACAATCTGATAAACAACTCTCATGAATCTTTAATGGCAAAAATGCTAATTATAACAGGCCCTCAAGCTTACAAATAAGCATCTAAACTGCTCCTCCAACTCTCTCCTCTCTTGGATCATGAATCCAACCCTTTCCTCAATAAAACCATTTCTATCTATAGTGTATCAATCCTTCCTACTTTAAATAGGTCGAATCCCAAGTGGTTGCATTGGATTCCCTTTTCTCCAGGAGCTGTTACAACAAGGTGAAACAAAAAATCCACCTAACTCCTATTTTTTGGATCGTGTCTATTGTGATAAATGTTTTTTGAAAAAGGTCATGCTGCTTGATATGGTGATATAAAACATGTCCCTCATGTCCACCTACCTCCTAGGAAACCATTCGTACCCCCTTAGATAGGTGTCATCCCTCCTACAACTCGGATTTATCAAAATGTTAGAGTTTGCAATGCCTTTGACAACATGCACTACGAAGTTTCCTTAGGTGATGATTTTAACTTTTCTCCCAAATGACAAATTGAGTCAGGCTAATATTTGGTCAGGAAGTCCACGATATTATGATTCATCTCCAAAAACAATTTCAGTAGAACCCATATCGGTAGTTAAAAGTTATGATGAAAAAATGACTCTGTTGTGTACTAATTTGCTGCAAATTGTCCCAAAATACCAGTTCATAGTGCCTTTGACAATACGCACTGCGAACTTTCCTATAGGTTCCTATTTACCACCAAAATGATTCCAACCTTTAAAAAAATTTCATAAGAAGTTGGGAAAAACCTTCTAGATCCTGCTACAAACCTCTTGAAATATGAAGTAACCATGGATAAATCATATGAAGATGTTAAATTTATCTCAAGACCCAAAATCATCACTTAAGTTGTAATTGTATGCACAACAATAGTTGGAGGATAAAAAGGCTGCAAGTAGGAGCTGGGAAGAGAAGAAAAAAAATCCAACTTGGATGAGGCTGCAAAAAAGCATAATTGAAGCAACTCTGTGTAAAACTGAGAGTTTGCAGCGCCAATGGTTAAGTTCGTAGCACCAGTTTGCAACGCGAATTGAACTAGGTTTTTATGAAAAGATTACATTATTTTCCACGTTTGAGGAGAAAAATAATTTTGAAATGTTAAAACCTCGGACCTAAATGAATCTCAGTTGAGAAGGGTTTGATCTATCAGAAAACATAAAGTTTTTTGTGCCATTTTGTAGCATAGATTTGTAATGGAAAGTTCACAATGCATGGTTGGCAGTGGATAATGTTGTTGTTTGCAAGAGGAAACTGTAAGATGTTTCTTTGGTATAACAATATTGAAAATGGCCAGGGTTTAGGATATCGATGTTGTGGGCTTTAAATGGGTCAAAGAGTTTGCAACGCAAAAACAAGTAATAGTTTGCGGCACAAAAAAATATATAATAGTTTGCAGCGCAGAAACATGTAACCACTGTATCCAGTTCAATCAACCCTCAAACAACACAAAATCACCAAAGAGGTTCTTGTTCTATCTGAATCTTCAGCTGGTGTCTCACGAACTAGACTAGGACTTAATTGGAATCATCCAATCATCTTTCATCTGCTACAGTCAGTTCACAGTGCCATTTTGCAGCGCGCTTCATTCAAACTATTAGACTTGTTTCTTGAAACAAACCTAAAGAACACGATGCATTGAATGCGTTGAAAACAATGAGATATCCCTTGACACATTTCCAAGGTACAATGATGAGAGATTAGTGCATAAGGTGCTTCTTTATATGTTGTGAACTTTCAGGTGAGTTTGTAGCAAGTATATTAGGCACTTGACTTGACTTGCAAACTGTTGAAAATGACATAATGGAACCTTTTGTACATCCCTTTGAGACAAGACACATGATAATGATAAGTTCAATACCAAGGGTGTGACCCATGCTGACCCCTATTTCTTTCATGATGATGAACACTATCATGACACCAAAAATCTTTCATGCACTAAGGTTAGAATTTTTTGACTCCTCGACATTTCATGTGATAACACCAATCATGCAAGATTTTTCACAGACAAATACTTGCAACTATTTTACAAAAGACATATACTACCTTCCATTAGGAATACAAGACTTTTCATGCATATATATATATATATATATATATATATATATATATATATAATCCATGCAATCACAAGACATCTCCAGAATACACAATTAAGCTCACATGTCGAATATTCATCCAAAAGCATCATATTGTTCATTCAACCATACACACATTTAAATCACTACTCAAAAATAGAAAAGTTACTTATCTACAAAATTTGAGATATGTTGGCTACTATTGAAGGGTGAAATCCTCTCCACCCAACCATAGGCAAGGATATGCTATGCATTGCTACATCCAGCCACCATCGAGCCAGGGTACAATGCCACGAGAGGATTTCTGTAATATTTTTAGGGGAAGTCTACTATTCTATCCTTCCTTGCTACATGAACAAGAGACTTCTCCCCCCCTATCTCTAATGCTCAGGCCTCTTTCCAATCGTGTGTGTTCTGCCCCTCAGTCTTTCCTCCTCCTCTTTTCATGTAGTCTTCCCCAGGACCTCATGGGTCATGTTAGAAGCTTCCTAGTGGTACTCTTCCCATCCTTCCTTAATTCTTGAGGAGACTACCTAGCTACCAGCTTGATCGGTAATCAAGTTTCTGGGAAAAGGAAAGTTCAGGGTCTGTATTGTTTTTAATTTTCTATGGTACTTATTGCCAGGGTAATTTACACTAGTAATTGCCTCCCTCTTGAACCATTTCTCTCATGACATTGTAATCCATGAAATCCATCCCTTCAACAATATTTTAACATTTACCTATTGCATTAAAAATCAAATATGCATATTAAAAAATAAATCAAGGTCCATTGTCTTCCCATGATCACCTAATGGATTCGTTTATAGTTTTGGCCATGATAATACTTATATTTACATACTGTGGGAAATAAGGGTGTTACAATCCCCTCCCCTTAAATGAACACTTACCTCGGTGTCCTATCTAGCGCAAAAACTCTATATACAATAGTGAAAAAGAGAGGGTATGGATGTTTCATGGCATCTTCCATTTCCCAGGTAGCTTCATCGGGGCACAAGTGTTTCCACTACCCCTTGACCTATGCAATGGTTTTGTTCATGAGAGGGATATCTTTCCTGTCTAGGATACATTGTGGTTCTGGTAGGAATTCTCCCTCTAGCTCCACCTGGATCACAAACCAGTCAATTATGTGAGTAGAATCTTGGACATATTTCTTTAGCAATGAAATATGGAAAACATTATGTGATTTTACTCTGGTAGGTAAAGTTAATCTATAATCTACAGGTCCCACTCTATCTATAATTTCAAAAGGTCCACAAAATCTAGGTGCCATCTTGACACATGTTCCCATTCTCAAGGAGCTTATTCTGGGTCTAATTTAGAGATACACATGATATCCTACTTTGAACTATTTATGACTTCTTTTTCTATCTGCACAACTCTTCTTTCTGTCTTGGGCCACTTTTAGATTTATTTTTTTAATTCAAGTTACTTGTTGTTATAAATCCATCAACATGTCTGACGCAAGTGTAATTATTTCCATTGGATTATCCCCACTGATTGGGATATTGCATTTTTTGTCGTAGAGATTCTTAAAGGGACTCATTTTTAAGGATTCCTGGTATCCATTGTTGTAGGAAAATTCTACTAGGGGTATATATTCCTCCCATTTCTTGGGTTGATGCATCACATGCATACTCAACATGTCTTCCAATACTCAGTTTACCCTCTTTATTTTCCCATCAGTTTGAGGCTGATTGGTTGTACTAAACAACAATTTATTCCACAACCAGTAAATAAATATTTCCAAAACCTTGAGGTGAATTTTGCATCTCTATCAGATATGATTTCAATATCTATTTCCTTGCAAGTGGATTTTACTAGAACAAAGTGATCATCTTTTCTCAGTTGGTCCACAACTTGTTGGAGTTACTTCACACCACCTAGGATTTTTTTTTCCTAAGATTTTTTTCTTGTTTATTAGTCATAATTAGTCATTATCCAGTCTCCTATATTTTAGGGGAGGATATTCCACCTGGAGAATATTCTCTTTCAGTTGACACTTCAGTTTGACTTGTTGAGTTGAGTTTAGATGCTGCATTGGTTTTGTCACCATGCAACATTGGGATCATCACCAGCTAATGCACACTTTCCTTGGGATCATCACTAGAATGGCACACTACCCTTTATTTCCTGATTTAACTCCTCACTACTCTCTATTCAGTCAGTTAACTGAAGACTAGTTGACTAGTTAACTCAACTAGGTGGCAGTTCACTCCCGTAACTTCCTGAGAGACTAGACTAGGTGGCAGTTCACTCCTGTAACTGTTGGTGTGTGTCCAGATCACTCTATACCACCGCTATGGCACATTGGTTCTCCTCTAGTGCACACTCATTAAGTTATACATAGTATATCATGTGTAAATTATTCAATATTCATAACGGTTAATGATAATTCTTATATTCTTTCTCTCCTCCTTCTTCTTTATCCTTTTCTTTTTGAAAATGTGTGTATCACTGTTTATCTAGATATATTCTATGTAGGTTCAACACATTTACATAGTATCAGAGCCGACAGATTGCTAAGCAAAAACTACACCAAAATGTGTTGCAGGTACAAAAGATTGAAGACAACGAAAAGATGGATTGCCAAAAAGAATTCATTCTTACACCTTACAACTATTTTGCATGGAAGGAGAAAATAGCCATACATCTCCGAACCAGAGGGTTGTATAGGTTAACCTTGAATACATATACAGAACCAACATCATCCATAGAAAAATCCAAGTATTTAAATCGCATGGATGAGGCACTCAAAACAATTTGCAGTCTTATTTCTCCTGATCTCCTTTTTCACATATCTTCCTGTAAGACTCCCAATGAATCTTGGACCACCTTGGAAGGGATATTTTGAAAACATGATGATATGAGGGGACACATGATGGAGGTGGATCTTCTCACATTAGATCCACAAAGCTTCGACAATATCCAATATTTCTTTACAAAATTCAAGGATTTACTATCGCAACTCAAAGCTTGCGGGGTTGATAAATCGAAGGAGGAGAAACAAATGGTTCTCACCATTCTCTCCAAGATTGGTCCTGAATTATCTATATTCATATCCACATTCCATTCTGTCAGATTCACCTCTGGAGCCAGCTGGAAGATTCCTTCTCTTGAGGACTTTATCAAATCCCTCACATAAGAGCAAACCAAGCTCATCAACATGGGCACAATCAAAGGCCCAAGGGAACATGCACTCACTATGCATGATGGCAGCCAAAAATATGAGAAATATAAATATAAATATAAATGAAAATCTCATGCACATCCGAAGAAGGAAGGGTACACAAAACCCTTCACCGATGCCTTCAGATCCAAAGGGGAAAAGGGAAGAAAAGGGTAGAAATGCACGTGTTGTCACAAAGGATTCCATTCAGAATCTGCATACATGAAAAAAAATAAAAATCTGATGTCTCAAATACTTTAGTAAAAAAACCTTGGAGATCACATCCCTGAGGGTGCCAAGAAGAAGAAGCAAGAAGATCTGAATTCCAAGAAAGGCAATTCTAGCCATGCCGTGATTGCCATCAACTCCTCTCCCGATGCTTGGATTGTTGATTCAGAAGCATCACATCACATGACTTCCTCAAAAGAAATATATTCTTCATTGGATTCATGAAAAGGTCCTCCTATTCTGATGGGGGACAACTCTTATGTCAAAGTCACCAGTAAAGGAAGGATTGAAGTCACCAACAAAAGCTTCGAGAATGTGTTGCACGTTCCCAAAATTTCCATCAACCTTCTCTCCGTGTATCAGATGAAGAATTCCAACACCGAAAAGAAATTTCTATTCACACAAAATTATGTGGACATGTATGACATGCAATCCAACTCCAGGGTTGCCACCGGTGAAGCAAATCATCAATATAGATTGTATACTTTTTCTGAATTCATTGAACCTAATTCTTCTTTACTGCTTACTCATGTTGATGAAAGTAGTAGGATATGGCACAAAAGGTTTGGAAATTTGAATTTCATATACATGAAACAACTTAGAAATCAAATATTGGTTGATGGTATACCATACATCCATTTCTCCAAGGGAGTATGTGAGGGATGTTTTCTCGGAAAACACCCTCAAGAGAAATTCAGCAAAGGAAAGTCTTAGCGAGCTTCCACACGTTTAGATCTGATCCGCAGGGACCTTATGGGTCCTTTTCTACATCCATACATCATCAAAGAGAGGTTTGTGCTCATTTTTGTTGATGATTTATCACTTTTTACATGTATATACTTTATCAGGAAAAAATCCGAGGTCTTTCAACACCTCAAAGATTTCAAAGCCCTGATTGAGACATAGTCCGGAAAGAAGATGAAATTACTATGAACTGATAATGGGGGAGAGTATGTAAATCATGAGATCCATAATATTTTCCATGAGACAGGGATTCAGTTTCAGCACACAGTTCCCTATACTTCGCAACAAAACGGAGTTGTTGAGAGGAAAAACAGATCTCTAAAGGAGATGGCATGCTGCATGAAAATTCTCTACCACAAAGACTATGGGATGAAGAACTTAATTGTGCAACATACATAAAAAACATATCTCCCCATAGATATTTTAACGATAAGACCCCTTGTGAGGCTTGGAGCGGTCTCAAACTCGAAGTGACCCACTTTCTCATTTTCGGTTCACGTGCATGGGCCTGGATTCCCTCTAAAAAGAGGAAGGCAATTGATCCACAAAACACTGAGTGTATTTTTGTTGGATACCCTGACGGTGTGAAGGGATATAGTCTTATTGATCTTTCCTCAGACTAGATCATCATTGAGAGAAGTATCCAATTCGAGGAAAGTGTCTCGCATGCACCTCAGTAGCCACATGGAGACACCTTCATTCTTCCACATGTCTGAGATGATGAGAATGCACATGTCGACTCTTCTTCAGACAAGAGTTTTGATTCATAGAACTCAGATGATTCAGATTCAGATTCATATTCAATACAGTCAGATGTAGAGTTAGAGCATCTAGATGCAGTTGCAGAGTTAGAGCAGAGGCCCAAGTGGGCACAGACTACTCTTCAGGATGCAGGGGATCTCACTGGTGATCCAAATGATACTAGGAGAAATCAATCTAATTTCGAGGAGCCTCCTGTTGCACTCACTTCCACTGAACCATTTCCCTCCAGACATATTTTCTTGGTTCAGCCTTCATATCCACAGTCTTATGGTGAGGCTATTGGAAATCCCTTTTTGGAATTTGTCATGCAGGAGGAGTACAACTCCCTCCTTGAGAACTAGAATTGGGATCTTGTTCCCCTTCCTTTTGGGAGGAAAATTTTCAGATGTAGATGGGTCTACAGGACCAAGAGTGCAATGGATGGATATATTAGTAGATAGAAAGCCAAGCTTGTTGCCAAAGGATTTCAGTAAGTTCATGGTATTGAATATGATGAGACCTTTTCTCTAGTAGCGAAGATGGATTCCATATGATTGGAACTTTCCATTGTAGAAGCCAAGGGATTGGAATTCCATCATATGGACATGAAGAATGCATTTCTTCATGGTGATCTCTCTGAGGAGATCTACATGGAACAACCCCAAGGATTTATGCAGGACTCATATTTGGTATGTCGACTGAAGAAGTCCCTTTATGGCCTCAAGTAGGCTCCAAGGGCATGGTATGCCCAGATGGACTCCTACCTGTTGTCACAAAACTTTGCACGTTGTAAATCAGACTCGAATGTCTACATGCTCAGGATGGTTGATTCACTTCTACTTTTAGTTATGTATGTTGATTATGTGTTCATCATTGAATGCTTGACTTCAATGATTGTTGCAGTCAAGAGGATTCTACATGAAAGGTTTTTGATGATGGACATGGGTCCACTACACTTTTTCCTTGGACTCGAGATCAGTCAGGATGCATCAAGCATCAAACTGTCTTAGGCCAAGTATGCATGAGATCCCCTTGAGAGATTTCACATGACAGACTGCAAGTCTTCTCTGACTCCTTTCCTATTAGGAGTCATACTTGAGGATGGCAGGGAGACTCCATTGGTTGACAACACATTGTACAGAAAACTAGTGGGGAGCTTGTTGTATATCACACACTCCAGACCAGACCTCTCCTATGCAGTTGGCGCAGTTTCCAGGTTCATGCAGGAGCCACATGAGCTACTTTGAAAGGTTGCAAAGCATATCCTTTGATACGTACAGGGCACCATCACCTTTAGGATTCATTATGAAACAGACTCTACATTAGATCTCATTGGGTTTATTGATTCTGACAGGGCTGGCGATAGCACTGATCACACGTCCACATCTGGTTACTCACTCAGTATTGGTTTCGCACCTATTTGTTGGTCGAGCAAGAAGCAAGCTGTCATTTCTCTATCTTCAGCCGAGGCAGAGTACAGAGGGGTAGTTAACATTACCATTCAGGTTATGTGGCTACAACATTTTCTCTCTGAGTTGGGCATTTAATTTCATTAGCTGATCGTCATCTAGTGTGACAACCAGAGCACTTCGAATTTCTGCAAAGATCCAGTTTAGAGGCAGCAGATAAAGCACATCGATATCCACATGCACTACATCTAGGACTTAGTACATGAGGGGATCATCAACTTATAGTTCTTTCCTTCAGTAGAACAGACGAAAAACATCTTTACCAAGACCTTCATTGAGCATAAGTTCCATTCTCTACAAAGTTGTCTTAGAGTGAAGGACACAGTTGCCTAGCAATTGTAGTTATTATTTTTACATACATTGTACCTTGAGGGGGGATTTTTCCCATGAGGTTTTCCCTCTTTCCTCACTTTATTTTAGTGTATTTTATTTATTTGGGTACCTAACATGGCCTCGTTGCCAGGATGCATTCTTTATTTTTACCATAGTGATGTTCAGGGGGGGGTGTTGGAGTTACTTCAAACACACCTAGGATTTATTTTTCTTAAGGTTTTTTCCTTGTTTATTAGTCATAATTAGTCATTATCCAATCTCCTATAGTTTAGGAGATAATATTCCACCTGGAGAATATTCTCTTTCAATTGACACTTCAGTTTGACTAGTTGAGTTGATTTTAGATGTTGCATTGGTTTTGTCACCATGAAACATTGGGATCATCACCAACTAATGTGTAATTTCCTTGGGATCATCACCATACTATCTCATTAACCTTGATTTCCTGAATTAACTCCTCACTGCTCTCTGTTCAGTTAGTTAACTGAAGACTAGTTGACTAGTTAACTCAACTAGGTGGCAATTCACTCCCGTAACTGCCTGAGAGACTAGACTAGGTAGCAGTTTACTCCCGTAAATATTGGTGTGTGTCCAGATCACTCTATACCACCACTATGGTGTATTGGTTCTCCTCTAGTGCACCCTCATTAAGTTATATAGAGTATATCATGTGTAAATTATTCATTATTCATAATGGTTAATGAGAATTGTTCTATTCTTTCTCTCCTCCTTATTTATCATTTTCTCTCTGCAAATGTTTGTATCATTGTTTAGCTAGATCTATTATGTGCAGGTTCAACACATTTACACAAATACCATGATGGATTCATTTTGCTTGGTTATTTTGCGTAATCTTGTGATAAAATCCATGTAAATGGTTTCGAATTTCAATTCTAGAATAGGTAGGGGTTCTAACAATCCGACTGGATGATTTTGTTCCACCTTTAATTGTTGGAATTCTAAACATTTATATAAATATACAACTATGTCCTTTTTCATTCCTGTCCAATAGAAAAATTTCTCGGTGGCTTCATTTTTGGGTAACCAGGATGACCAATATATGGACTTTTATGTAGATCATCCATGGTGAACGTCTACAAGTCGTCACAATTTGGAATGTACAACCTATCTTTGTAAGTTGGCAGGACATCACTCATTAGTTGATAACCATCATATTTCATCCCTGTGGGCTCTTGTTATAGATATGCCTTTACAGTCTTGAAAAAATCATTTACTTCATGTGCACATATAAATCTTTCTTTGAGGTATATTTCATAGGTGCTTACATCTACCAAGTGGACCACTTTCATGCTTCTACCAAGGGAATCAACCACTTTATTTTCTTTCCCTTTAATATGTTTGATGTCAAAATCAAACTCACTAATGAGATCCATCCACCTAGCTTGTCTAGAATTTAGTTTAGCTTGGTCAGAAAAATACTTTAGCCCACTATGATCTATCATGAGCACAAATTTTCTTAATGCCTCCACATTTTTAAAGCATGCACTATGAAAACTAATTCCAGGTCATGAGTCACATAATTT
Source organism: Picea engelmannii (assembly GCA_009831015.1). Classification (NCBI taxonomy): domain Eukaryota; kingdom Viridiplantae; phylum Streptophyta; class Pinopsida; order Pinales; family Pinaceae; genus Picea; species Picea engelmannii. Next base: position 20,586 of record WSFP011416882.1, read on the forward strand.
ATTTCATGCTTACTCAATTTTTTGAAATCATAACAGATTACATGCCCTTCTTGCATGAGAAATCCTCCTAGTCCTTCTTTGCAGGCATCTGTACATACAAGGAAGTCCTTATTTGGATCTTCAATTTTCAGCATTGGGGCATTGGTAAAGAGGTGTTTCATTTGCTAGAAATTTTTCTCACACTCTTCTTTCTAAACAAATTTAACTCCCGTTTTCTGTAGAGAGGTGATTGGGTGACCAATTTTGGAAAACCCTGTTATGAATCTCCTATAGTATCCTACTAGGCCCATAAAGGATATGATATCAATTACATCTTTTGAGGTAGGACAATCCATAATGGCTTTGATACTATCAGGATAAATTGCCACTCCTTTCTCATAGATAACATGGCCTAAGTAGTGGACTTGATTTTTGAAAAAGTCACTCTTGCTAAGATTTGCATAGAGCTCTTGGTCTCTTAGTACTTGAAGTACCAACTTGAGGTGATCTTCATGCTCTTCCCTACTCTTGGAATAAATTATGATATCATCAATGAAAACTAATACAAATATGTCCAATAACTTGTTGAGTACACTATTCATCAAGCACATGAAGGTGGCTGGTGCATTAGTAAGACCAAATGGCACCACCAAAAATTCATAGTGCCCATACCTTGTACTAAAGGTTGTTTTATGGATGTCTTCATCCTTGATCTGGAATTGATAGTATCCATATCTCAAATCAATATTGGAGAAGATTGTAGCACCCCTTAACTAGTCAAATAGTTCATCAATTATCAGCAAGGGATACTTATTTTTAATGGTCATTTTGTTAAGTTGTTTATATTCTATGCACAACCTAAGTGTTCCATCCTTCTTCTTCACAAACAAGGTTGGTGATCCGCAAGGAGACACACTAGGAAGAATATAGCCCTTGTCCAACATTTACTTCAATTGTAATTTAAGCTCAACTAGTTATGTGGTAAGCATCCTATAAGGTGCTCTAGACATTAGCACTACCCTAGGTACAAGTTCTATTGAGAAATCAATGTCTCTCATAGGAAGTAGACCTAGTACCTCTTTAGGAAACACATATCCATATTATCTCAATATAGGATGGTCTTTTAGGCTTGGTTTATTGTCCTCAACAAAGTTCAGTACTTGTATTTCATACAAAGGACACCCCTTTCTGCAATTTTTCTTCATTTGAAGGGCTGATATCTGTCTCAATGAGACATGCTTTTGAATTCCCTATAGGGTTCTTTTCTCCCCTTTATCATTTTCACACTCTAATGTTTTTTTTTATAAAATTCCAACGTAGATTTATGAGCACCCAACAAATATATTCCAATAAACATGTCATAAGATCCTAGAGGAAGGATGTTTAATGTTTCTTGGGTAGATAACCCATTCATAATGATTTGTCATGTTGTTATGACCTTTGCTACTTTTCTTTTTGTTCCAGTGACTAGTTTTACCAACCATGGTTTGCCATATTTTTCTTGTTGTAATTTACACTACTCAACAATTTGAGAGGAAATATAACTCAAATTAGAATCAGGGTCAATCAGAATAGAGACAATATGGTTCGAAATCATACCTACCATTTCCACTATTGAGGCTTGGTGGTCTACTTGCATGTTGTCCAAATCTGCATGAATTTTTGGTATACTCCTGGACACATCATCAACTGTGGTATTCTCTTGGATGTTGTAGACTCTCCTACTATCCAATTTTTTATGAGGGCAGTCCCTCAACAAATGTTCTTCTCCACAACCCCAACATTTTAATGTTTCTTTCCTTGTACTTTCAGTCTTACTTGGGGCTGATCCAAAGGTTTTATTTCCACTATGAGATGGAAAGTTTTGCCAATTCAAACATTCAGTGGGAAGGCTCATCCTATAATTCTTCCCATAATTCTTAAACCTTGAGGGTTTAACCCCCTCCTTCTTGAATCCCATTTTACCATTGTTCTTTCAATCCTTGGGATATTATTCCTTGTGGTTGAATTGTTTGTAACAATACTTACATTTCCTAATGGCATCTTCCAAGGTCTTAGGTTCATCAAACTCAATTATGTTTCAAAAATATTGAGGAAACCCACTAAGGAATCGCCACATCTTCATCTTTTCTTCCTTTAAATAGGGCACATACCTCAGTAGCTCCAAAAACTTGTTGATATATTCATCTTGGTGAGTTGTCCTAGTTTGAGTTCATAGAGCTCCTTAGTCTTGTCATCATAGTACCTTTCAGACGTGTACTTCTTGAATTATTCTTCAAATTTTCCCCAAGACAACTCATTCTCACAGATTCCCTTTACATTTCTAAGGTCTTCCCACTAGATAAAGGCCTTTCCATTGAGGTTAAATATATCGATTCATGCTTTCAAGTTTTCAGAGTAGTTATGAAATCTTAAATACTTTTTCACACCAAGTATCCAAGCTTATGCTTCTTACCCCTTTTTGATTTCCCCATTAAAAGTGGGTGTCTTGGATTTATTAAATTCTCCAGGGTCACCACCCTTGGAGTGATTCCTCCTCTTTATTCTCCTCTTAGAACATGAACTAGTCTCGCCACTGCACAATTCCTTGGAGGTTTTTTCTCCTTCACTAGAGGAATCTTCAGATAAGTATTTGACTTTGACATGCCTCTTGGATCCATGTAGGAGATTCTTGGGAGTGTTTCTTCTTGCATTGTTTCTTGTAGGGCCATGCCTATGTATCTCATGAAGACTTTGGGTTTTCTCAGGTTGCTATTTTTCCACATTACTAGCTGTTGTCCCATGCTACAATTGTCTCTATATGTCTAGTAGACTTTGCAGCAGGACTGCATTTATTTCATTTTTCTTTTCCTGCTCTTTCATCATCCTATAATTATCAACCTTAAAGATTTGCAACTCTGCCATGAGACTCCTCACAATTCATCTATATTTGGAGGGGTTTGTACCACTCTCCTTGTTGGATCATGTTGTCATTGATGCCAATGGTGTGATTGATTGATGTCAAGTGATTGATTGATGTCAAAG
>WSFP011416883.1:0-23587 GCA_009831015.1 Picea engelmannii
CATCACATTGACATATGACTGCACACTAGGTGGATGTGTCAAGTAGAGTGGGATCCCCTATCCCATCGGCAACCCAAGTCGTACTAGGTGGCATAAAAGGATTGGTGGGGCCCCAAATTAAAATAAAATAAAACATTAAATAAAAAAAGAAAGAGGAAAAAGGTATGGGAGGGGATCAAAGGATGACATGGAAAGATAGGGAGGTAAAGGTGGTGAGATGGTTGCATCAAAATATGATAGGTGGAAAATAGTGCCACATCAACAACCACATGCCATGCCACATTAGCCAAGATGCCACATCAACAAGATGATGGCATATTCAAAAACAAATTGGAGTCAAAATTTTGTTTTGGACATAACATGAGCATAAAAGTCTAAAACTAGGTGAAATTTTAGAGGTAGGTTTGTAGTGAGGAGAACTAAAAGATTACTAGTGAGGGTCACTGACCAATACTACTCTAGATTTTCAAAAATTGCAAATTATGGGTTTTTGAAGAATAGGGTGGTACTCGTTGATAGAGGCTCTATTGTTGATGAAAATTCCAAAGTGAGTCAGAAGAGCATACATGGAGAAACAATGGGGATTTTGGCCAAATTCCAAATGGTTTGAAGTGGAGGTGCATAAACAATCCAAAATCCACTACTCTAGGAGACTTTTGGGGGACTTTTTGGATTCTCAAAGGAGGAAAAGGGACCCCAGATCACCTATATGGAATTTTTTTCTTTACTCAACATTTTATCTCCTCAACAATCTAGACAACTTTGTCTTAGATTTTCCCATTTTGATCCATTTGGGAGATAACAATTTTGGCTAAAAATTCTAAGTCTGTGGAAAATGAAAAAAGACAGTTGGCAATTCTAGATTGATGAAAATTTGTTAGGAGCTTCAGATTTACAGTATGAAGGTTGATGTGTACTCACCATTGCTAGTATTAGTTGCGCATGATACACACATTTCCTTGGTTCTTAACATGTTTTCTTCTACAGATGCAAAAAGTTGGCCTCTGAGCTTGATTGCTCTAATGAAAAGAGTGAAAAAATTGGGAAAACATGGTGATTTATGAGAAATATAACTTTTATCTCCGAACTCATATTAGAGACTGGATACAATCATTGAAAAGATGATATAGAGGAGAACATGTATGAAGTCTATGTGATTTAGGATTTTCTTATAAATTGAGAAAAAGAAGGGCATGTAGCCTCAATTGATAGAAATTGACAAGGTGCATAATTTCTAGAATGTGAAAGAAATGCTACAAATATGGAAAGTGAGATGTTCCTAACAATATTATTTGTATGCACACTTTTGGCAAATTCAATGATACATTTAGAACAAGTAAAGCTCATGATTGAAGAGTAGAGACATGGAAGATGCACAATGAACCTACAGTCAAGAAGAAGAAGTTAAAGGCATGAACATCAGTTTAGGGAATGACACGACATAATCTAGTGAGCATAGTCATTAGAGCTAGTAGAAACTATGAGGATTTTGAGGATGGAAGTGTGGATATACAAAGTTGATAATGAAAGGATAATAAGAGCTCAAGAGGAACAAAATCAAATAAACACTCAACTACTGTAGAGGCTAAATCAATTGCATAGGAAAATAAAGAATGGATCATGTTCAAGACGTGAGAAAGAAGGACAACCTCATGAAAGCAAGGATAATTATAGAAGATTCAAGCATCCAATAAGCGCTAGTAGAACTCAAAGACAACATTACTTACCCACTTATTCATCCAAGAAGTTATATGCATATGGATATTCATAGAGTAGCCTAGAAGTGTCCCCTATTAGGAATCAAAGAAGAAGACATGACTTGGACAATTTAAAAGGAGAGCTTAGGAAGCCTAGGCCACCAACTTTTGATGGTGAAAACAAAAGGGGAGAAGATGCTGAAGCATGGTTGCTTGGGACAAGGAAATATTTTTGATTGCATAGCTACTCATCCAATTTAGAATCTATGATTGCTATATACCATCTACGAGGAAGTGATTCTATGTGGTGGGATCAACTCAAACAAGTCAAGCACATCAATGAGAAAACGATTTCTTGGAAGCAATTCAAGAAATATTTCCAGTAGTAGTATCTTTCTAAGTACTATTATGACAAAAAGATACAAGAGTTCTTTTAGCTCAAGTCAAGAAATATTACCATGAAGGGGTATGAAAAGAAGTTCTTGGAGTTTTTGAGATATGTGTGATTTATCAAAGAGGATAAGGTGAATAAACACAAGTTCTTAAGTGGAATACCATCATTTTACAAAGACAAGATCCAATTTGATGAACCCAAGACTCTAGAAGAGACTATCAGTAAGGTCAAATACCTATATGAACAAGGAAAGGTAGAGCAATTGTTCAGAAGTCTTAGAAATATAAGAAGAAGGACAAAATGGAACAAAAGAAAAGAGGCTTCAAACTTCCTTTCGTCAAGAATATCCATAAACATATCAACAAGGTCAAATAACTCAAAGTGGATCTAAGATGACAAAATCTTTGGGAAAAAGGGAAAGACCACCAATCAAATGTTGGGGATGTAAAGGAAAAAACATGTACATAGATTGTCCACATAAGGGAGATACAATGAAGACTGTACACAACCTATAGGAGGCAACCATAGCGGAAGATGTGGGAAGAAGCATTCCAAGAATATATGCAGCCTTAGAAGATCGACGAGTAGACCATCAATCAAACATGATTGAAGTAGAAGGTAAGATTGCAAATAAACTCGTTGCCATTTTAATTTATTCAAGAGCAAGTCATAGTTACATTGCCCATAATTTAGTTGAAAAGTTCCATTTGAATAGAATTAAGCATGAGAAATCATGGTTGGTTTATCTAGCCACTAGAGCTAAAAGGGAAATTAATGAGATTGTTAAAGGTTGTCCAATAGATATGAATGGAGTCAACACGATTCTAGATTTTGACTACCCCTTGGATCATATGATGTCCTTATTGGAATGGATTGGTTGGATGTACAACATGCTATTCTATATTTCCATAACAAGACTTTTACTTGTATTGATGAAGAAGGAAAGAAAAACACAATAAAAGGATTTCCAAGACCCATTTCTACAAGGGAGAATCTTTAAGCCTTACAACTAAAGAGGTGCTGCATGAAAGGATGCCAATTGTATGCAACTCATGTGGAAGAGACAACCAAGATTAAAGGTCCAAGTCTTAAGGACTTTGCAATATTGCAAGAGTTTGAGGATGTATTTGGTAAATACCAAATTTACCACCAAAGAGAGATATAGATTTCTCTATTGATTTGATTCTTGGAGCTGCTCCGGTATCAAAGACTCCTTGTAAAATGAGTACACCATAATTAAATGAGTTGCAAATGAAGTTAGAATAGTTGTTGAAGAAATTATATATACACCCAAGTGTCTCACCTTGGGAAATATCAATACTCTTTGTGAAAAAGAAGGATGGGACCTTGAAGTTGTGTATTGATTTTAGACAACTAAATAAAGTCACTATCAGGAACAAATACCCTCTACCCATAATCGATGATCTCTTTGATCATATAAGAGGAGCACATATATTTTCAAAGATAGACTTAAGGTCAGGATACCATCAGATAAGAATAAAGGATGAGGACATCAACAAGACAAATTTTCAAACGAGGTATCGACACTATGAATTCATAATGGTGTCATTTGGATTAACAAATGCACCATCTACCTTCATGTGTTTAATGTTTAATGAATGGAATATTTAGAAATTACCTAGATAAGTTTGTTATTGTGCTCTTAGATGGCACACTTATTTATTCCAAGTCAAAGGAAGAACATGGACAACACTTGATATTGGTAATGCAAGTGCCTATAGAGAACTAGTTGTATGCTAACTTGAGCAAGTGTTCATTTTATCAAAAGAAAATCCCTTACTCGGGACAAATCGTTTGAAAGGAGGGGATTGTTGGGTGCTAGTTTTGATCTTTTCATCAGGCCCATTCACCTCTATTTGTTTTACCTTAAACACCTCTACTTTTTCCTATTTTCATCTACTTAATGGCATAATATGCACAAACAAAGTAATAAGTTGTCTTTTGGAAGAAAATCTTGTTTTTTCTTGTAAATGATGTTAAGAGCTATTTCCATAGAAACATTACCTATAATCCAATCATTACAAAAATTAACTATGTTTCGTGAATTATTATGGCAATTACGGGTTGCCATATCTCCACTATCTTTAAGGAAGAGATTCCACTTGGAGGTACTTCACCAATATCTCGAGATGGTGATTTACCTATCTTACCCTTCCCATGGAACTCAACACCTGACGGTCAACGCAAGTCAAAACCGACAGACAATTATTGCAGGAAAATCGACAAACATTTGTTACAGGAAAATCAACAGACAATTATTACAGGAAAATCACAGGAATCACAGGTTAACAGAGGAAATTTTGCGGGATCATTTGCGAGCATATAATGGCGAATCTCAAAAATCCAAAATATGGGTTTTTTTTTCCAGAATATGCCAATTTAGGTGACTTGGTGGTAGATTTCCCCAAAAATACATACTTAGAGAGATATGAGAATATTTCTAATAAGATTTTTCCAAGATTTTCCTATAGCTACCGATTATCAAGTCATGCACCAAATGGAGCACCCAGTCAACAAGAAAATCAAAGAAATCCATTTTTAATGGTTGTAACCAGATTTGAGCTATCTCTTTAACCAAATATCCAGTAAAAACAAAAGAGATAAAACTTGTAAGCCACTCATGGCTTGTTGGATCATATTTTGGGGAGATTGGTCTCAATCCATTCCCATTACTCTTTGTATAAATGCATGAGCAGATATCGGCTGCATATGTTAGATGGAGTTACATAGTGTTGCATGGTAGCAAAAGATGAGTATGATTTGTTTTTAAGATGATTCTCAACACAAGAGCTGAATAATTCTTTATAATTGATGATTGGATGCTGAATTAATGAAGATTTTGTTGTTGTAAACTCCTTTAGAGCTCTATGATTCCCTCTCTCTGGTATACTTTGTACAATTATTTCTTTTATGTTACGTGGATAGATTTACTTTTTCTCATCATTTCCTTTTATGTTATTTAATTTCATGTCATTTATTTTGTTGTTATAGTTCATTATCTTACATTTTTTTACAGATATTATTTACTTTGCATATGGAGAATAATTGTTCCAGATCCAAATGTTGAAAATACTAAATTTAATTGAACAAGCTTTCATCTTCCATGCCATACAAACAATTTTCATGAAATATACTCAGAGTTGGTTAAGTCTGTAGTTTTCATGTCTTGCACATTTTTTTATTATTCAAAACTCGTAACCAGAATCATCCTCTCTAAACACAGAGGTTTAATTGGATAAACATAGTGTGTTTACAAGTAGGTACACTTTGAAGAGTGGTGATCAACTTGTAATCTGAGTCCCTACCATCTGATAGTCGAATATGAGTTAGTTGACTGAGACGGTTAACTTCTGTTTGTGAGTCTAGAATTTTACTATTTTGATTTTAGTAGGAGTTATGATGACAGATTCAATATTCATACCTTGAGCCTGTGGGTTTTGGGCCCACAAAATTGGACTAATCACGTCCTTGGTAGCAATTAAATTCATCCTCACATTTGTGCACCCTGTAATTAGCACGTGAGCCTCTTTATGAATACCAAACCTGATCTCGTTCTATCTCTGCACACATGCAAAATTTCCAATTCGCACCCACGACCATTCTCAGACCTCTCTCAATGATGGTGCTATCACTAATTTGTGCACGGAATCTCATTAAAACCGACCCCTGGGAACAAATTTGGACGCTAATATCATAAGTCGCAGCTGGAAATTATTGCCAATGAATTGGGTCATCCTACCGATGTATCAATTTAGATTCCATGATAATTAATTGCTTGGTCCCGGTCCAGTATGCACATTACACGTTTAAACACAATGATTTCTGATCGTTGATCTATAATGATCAACAATCAAGGCTTATTGCTTCGATTACGTATCAATCCTACAATTTCAACATGTCGATAATCACCATCTCCTTGAAACCTACACTCCACGATCTTAGAACTTTCACTCTCACTACATGCTTGAGGTCTTCCAAGGACTCCTTGAGAGCTTCTCTTCCTGCGCATCAGGAGCAAAATAAGGGGAATGGAGGGGGAGGTGGAGAGTCGGAGGAGGAGGTGGGGCAGTCGGAGGGAGGAGCCGAAGGAAGGGGGGCTGTGAAGGTGACAGGGGGAGGCGAGGGAGGAGGGTGGCGAGGGGGGCAAGGCGGAGGTGGAGGGTGGTGAGGCGGGGATGGAGGGCATGGAGCGAAGCCAAGGGAATTTCCTAAGCTGTCGAACCATTCGAATTGATAGGAAAATGGATTCGACAGCGGGGAGAGGTCTGGGGTACTGTCTTGATTTGGCTGAGAAGGAGTGGGAGAAAAAATGGGCGTCAGGGTGGAGTCGAACTCGGTTTTTGGAGGAGAGCCATGCCCTCGCGTTGCCCTTCCTCTGGCCGCATACCAGGCTGCTCCCCTCTTCGATTTTCCCCTGAGACGAGGCATAGAAATATCCTCCAGAAGCCATAAGTAGAACTGATGCAGACCCCCTACCTCAACAGGGTCCACTGACCTCTCGGGTCTCTGGATCGTTCTTCTTCTGAGCCGAAATAGCTCTTCGGGCTCCTGTTGGAACCCCTTGAACAAATCCACAGGTCCCTTTGTCCTCTGGCATAGGTCTTGAGAAAATCTGTGCGAGCGCCCAACTTTTCGGCGCTCTTATCTGTTCTGAACTAGCACCTTTCAGGTTTTGGGTTTTCGGGACTCTTGCATGCGAGCTCTCCCAGGCTCCTTGTCCCTCCAACTCTCGATCGCCGAAACGCCGCAATCTACCCGCGACCACGATCCTCTTTTCAGGATTTTGGAATTTGCGATTTCATGAGTCAGGACTCCCTGTCTCACAACTCCTTCGATCTTGAACACCCAGTTGTCGAAATGTCGAAAAGAGCTTACGACTCTGCTCGTGCTCTTCCTCCAAATGCTTCGAGGTTTCGCGATTTTGCGAGTCGGGACTCCACGTCTCCCGACTCCTGGCCTCTCAAACACCTGGGTCCCGAAATGCTGAAATGACGGTTCACGACCAAGCACTACTGACTTTCGTGATTCGGGAAACCACGATGCAAGCGTTCCCCTTGTTCTCTGTCTTTCGAATCTCTGGTTCTCGAAATGCCGAAATCTCTCCCTCAGAGAGATCAACGACCCAGTCCTCCTGGAACCAAAATCTTTTGGGCCTTTTCTTGAAACCTTGACCGCTTTCCACATGTCCTCCTTGATGGATGGTCCAGGTCCTTTCGCGAATTCTCCTTTTGCGATTTTTGGAGACTCTTCACTCTCGGTCTCTCGGTGCCCGAATCCTCGAAATGTGGGTCTCTTGACATGTGTCCTCTGAGATGGACGGTTCTGATTCTTTCGAGACTTCGGTGAGTCCTCTCCTTTGCTTCTGCGAGGGTCAAAACTCGTTCTCTTCTTTCCGGATCCGATGGATATCAATCCTTTGAGTGAGATCTGATGGTCACAATTTGACCTTCTATTCACCTCCTATGTGCGCTCCTCTTGTGCACGTATTCGTGATCCAACGGCTCTCGGGCCACTGCGCTCCAGCTCCAACGGCTAGCCTGATTTCGCGCACTGGGAGTTCGCGATGCAACAACTCCAAAATCCCTTGCTGCTCCAAACCCCGAACTCCGAACTGCTCTCCTGCGCGACCTCCCAGGGGTTAAACCCTGTGCACCTTCGCCTGATCCAACGGTTGTCAGGTATTTGGCGCTAGATCTGTCGGTTCAGATCCATCCTCCTTGCGCGCTCTCCTCCCGAGCTTCACGCTTTTTTTGACTTAGAATATTTTCTAAGTATCGAAGGTGTCAACCTTCAATTCTTCCTCTTGTGAACCCGGTTCCTTCGGGTCTCGTCTACGTTATAGAAACGCTGTCCCTTCTGAGCTTTGTTCTCCTTGAGATTTACTCCTGCGCACACCTTTCATTCGAGGGTCTCGAACAACTCAAATTTGAGAATTTTTCTTGAAAATAAAACTCCTTACGCCCACCCGACGTTTTCGTGCTCGATGCACACCTTGCAGAGCCGACAAAGTATTCAACAACCCTGTGAGTGTCTTCTCTTCGACACTTCTCTTTTCTCAGAACCCGAAATGGAGTTCTCTGGCGCACTCTATGCACTCGCTCAGTGCCCTCTTGGCAGAGCTCTACAGAACCTTCAGTAGCTCTGTTTCTTCCTTGTGCCTTCCTTTGCACAGTTCCTCCTCCAGAGTATTCAATAACTCTGAGGCTTCCTTTGAGTCTGTGAATCCTTCTGGTGTGCAATCCTTGAACATTCTTTCTGACTCCTCAGAATTCAGATGTGCACTCCTTGCACTGGCCACATAAATTCCAATGTTTTGTTGTGCACTCCTTGCACGGCCTAAAGAACCTAGACGGATATCACAACTCAATCAGGTAGACAAATTCCATCTATCCCTGCAGATGAAAATCTAACATACATCTACAACATTCATTCATGAAACATAAATACATCAACAATCATATGCAGGAAAAACTGCTTTTCTATTAATCTCTGTATCTATATAGATGATTTACAAAGGCTGGACTGTAACAAGTCTCAGCTCTCTCTCGAGACCTCTCTGCTCTGGTCTCTCCTCCTAACTCTCTACTCTAATTTCCTCCTAACTTCCCCCTTACAAAATGAGGGCTCCCAGGAGCTTATCCTCAATCACCGCCTCTTAGCCATCGCTATCACATAGCAGCTTCTACGGCTACATTCATAAATGGATGCCCAGTCCTGACTACGTCCTGGGCTTGCTACAGACTACCATTTAAGGAAATCTCAACCACTTCCTGAACAGATGCGTGGTCTGGCATTAAAATCCTTACAATATTTATTGAAATTTCAAATTTCAAAATTGAGAGGGTTGCGCCTCTCCCTTTCTCCATTAATGCATGTTGGATGTGCTGGCTGGCTGGCACGCTGCTGACATGGAGTGATGCTCCTGCATCATACTCCTCAGCTGGAAAAATCACGAGCTCCTCTTCTTTAGTGTTGAAATCCACTTGGATCCCAAACTTTCCCTTGGAGCTGTCCTTCTTCTCCTTTGCTTTGTTGTTGCAGCTTCTTCTTCCTTGCTGCTCTTGCAGGCTCCCTTCTGCTCAGCTTCTCGTTGCTGAAATCAACATCAACCTTCTGATTTCTTCAATTATCTCGTCCAGCTGCTCCCAGGGCTGGCTCTCTGTATGCAGTCTTCTCTGCTGCACTTCTGTCTTCTCAATGGGCAGATCTGCTCGATCTCCCATGCTATCTTTATCTCTCTTTGTGGCACTGAGTGGCCACTCTGCTACAGACTCTAGCTCTGTAGTCTCCTCACTGAACTGCTGCTCAGCTTCTTCCTGTGGAAGTTCTGCTGCTGCCATTTTTCCTTCTGGCATACTTCCAGCTTCTTCTAGCTTCTCCCAAGGCTGGTATGTTCCACTACCTACTTCCAACTTAGCCTGTTGGATGTGCATTATCTGCACCATCACCCTCCTTTCTAGGGCTTCTAATTCTTCACACAGATCAACAAAATCCGTGCTGTCTGCTTCCTCTTCTGCTGCAGGCTCCAGTGTTGCAGTCATCTCTATTTTAGCTTCCTGGCTGAAAATTTTGAGCCATTCTGTTGAATGCTCATCTTCTGCTTCTTGGGAAAACGTCAGTGTCTGCTCCATTTCTTCCTTCATGATAGTTTCTGCTGGCTGTCCTCCTGCCGTTGTTGCATCTGCAACAGATTCTCTGGACTCAACTGGGCTATCTGGTAGGAATACCCGAATTCCCCCAATCATCAGAATGCTCTTCTGATTCTCTCCTGTCAGCACTCCTTGCTAATCTGAACTCTCCTCTGAGTTCATGAGACTTTTAGATAGTCTCATCTCTTTCCCCTTACCCACCTGACAATTTGGGAACTTTCTTCTGCCCACCTGGCAGTCTATAAGATCGTCTGATCCCATCTCATTGCCCACCTGGAAATCTGAACTTTCAGCACTGCTCCCCTGGCAGTATGCGAGACCTTCTGCTAATCTCTTCTCATTCCCCACCTGGCAACTCGAAAGTTCACTTCAGCCCACCTGGCAGTTTATGAGATCAATTGATCACATCTTCATCAGCACTCCTTGCTGACCCGAACTCATCCCTGAGTTCATGAGACTTTCAGCAGTCCCATCTGCTCTCCCTTGCCCACTTGGCAATATGGGATTTCTGCCCTACCCAACTGGAAGTTTACGAGATCTTCAACTAATCTCATACCATTTCCCTCCCAGCAATATGAATTTCCACTGATGTCCTCCTGACAGTCTATGATATCCTCCAATGGTCTCATTTCATTGCCCACCTAGCAATTGGAAAATTCATCTCTGCCCTCCTGGCAGGTTATGAGATCTGAAACTGGTCTCTCTTCCTCATCACTGAGGGTTTCTCCAACTTCTAGCTCACAGATGCAAACCAGCTCTGTGTCACTAAGGCTTTCAGCATACCTCAGCCATATTTTCAACAACCTTTGTTGTCTTTTGGCCAACAACTCCTTGAATGGCCACTTCACCTTCTTTTTCATGGGCCATTCATATACCCAACGTGCTTCTGCATTCTGTTGCATTATTAATGCAAGCTGCTCCATTCTCTCTCTTATCCCAGCAAGTTTCTTGTCAATCTCTACCTTGGTTTTCCGCTGGTGGTATCCTCTTCCACCACGCTCATGACCTTCAGTAGCCATCTCTACCTTCTGTCTGCCCTCCTAGCAAACTTATGGATCACTCTACGTCTGAGAGCATATCCATGTCCTCCTACAACTCACCTGGCTGTCTATTGACTATTGCACACCTGCAAACAATCACCACAAAGCATTAACACCCTGCTTCTTTCATTTGCTGTCTCCTTCGCTTGAAGTCTACAGACGAAAATATCAACTCTGATACTGATTGATGTGTATCAGAGTGTTTTTCTTTTCCTTCTCTGCCTTCCTCTGTTTGCAGTCTACAGACAGAAAGTGGCTTTGATACCAATTGATGCAGACCCCCTACCTCAGCAGGGTCCACTGACCTCCCGGTCTCTGGATCGTTCTTCTTTTGAGCCGAAATAGCTCTTCAGGCTCCTCTTGGAACCCCTTGAACAAATCCATAGGTCCCTTTGTCCTCTTGATCCGGATTATTTTCGGCACGAAATGAGAGCGGAGATATAATAAGGAAATGCACAGAGATATCGTGGATATTCAATAATATAACATAAATGTATCAGAGATGCAACCATAAACACAGATATACAGTAATACACAATTTCTATTAATGAAAGAAATGTACAGAGACTGTAAAAATACAGAGTGAAAGACTCGCTAGAATGGTGGCAACTTATCTCTGAGAAGAGATGTGACCGCTACTCGCATTCGCAAGAAGATGGTTACAATGAGGCTCTGAAGGCCTTTTTACAATAATCGGGAATGCCAAAAGTCCTAGACATCCAAAAACCTAACCCTAGGAGATGAAGCGCCAAAAGTCATGTGGGCCCCGTTTGGGTAAGTTGGCGCATCAACTTCCCGGGGTCGTAACTTTTGCATACGATCTCCGTTTTAGGCGTGTGATAGCTCGTTGGAAAGGTATCATCGAGGAGATTCATTTTGGGGGATCAATTATGCCTTTGACTTTCATTGAGAACCTCGATCTCGAAAAAACTTCATTTAGGCCCTCAAAATGGCCCCGAAAGTGAAAACCTGCTAAAAATAGTAAGTTGCCAAAATGGCCAGAAAACTGTTTTGAGCCATTTGGAAAAGGTGGGTGGCCCCCGATATCCACCCAGATCACCTCTGGCACAGGTCTTGAGAAAATCTGTGCGCACGCCCAACTTTTCGACGCTCTTCTCTTTTTCGAACTAACACCTTTTGGGTTTCGGGTTTTCGAGACTCCTGCATGCGAGCTCTCCCAGGGTCCTTGTCCCTCCAACTTCTGATCGCCGAAACGCCGCAATCTACCTGTGACCACGGTCCTCTTTTCGGGATTTCATAATTCACGATTTGACGATTCTGCGAGTCGGGACCCCCTGTCTCATGACTCCTTCGCTCTTGAACACCCGGTTGCCAAAACGCCGAAAAGAGATTGTGGCTATGCTCGTGATTTTCCTTCGAATGCTTTGGGGTTTCGCGAGTCGGGACTTCACGTCTCCCGACTCCTGGCCTCTCAAACACCTGGGTCCCGAAGTGTCGAAATGACGGTTCACGACCAAGCACTACTGGCTTTCGTGATTTGGGAAACCACGATGTAAGCGTTCCCCTTGTTCTCTGTCTTTCAAATCTTCAGTTCCCGAAATGTCGAAATCTCTCCCTCTGAGAGATCAACGACCTAGTCCTCCTGGAACCGAAATCTTTTGGGCCTTTTCCGGAAACCTTGACCACTTTCCACATGTCCTCCTTGATGGATGGTCCTGGTCCTTTCACGATTTCTGGAGACTCTTCACTCTCGATCTCTCGGTGCTTGAATCCTCGAAATGTGGGTCTCTTGACATGCGTCCTCTGAGATGGATGGTTCTGATTCTTTCGGGACTTCGACGAGTCCTCTCCTTTGTTTATGCGAGGGTCAAACCTCATTCTCTTCTTTCCGGATCCTATGGCTATCGGTCCTTTGCGTGAGATCTGACGGTCACGATCTGACCTTCTGTGCACCTCCTATGTGCGCTCCTCTTGTGCACGTATCCATGATCCAACGGCTCTCGGGCCACTGCGCTCCAGCTCCAATGGCTAGCGTGATTTCGCGCATCGGGAGTTCGCGATGCAGTGTCTCCAAAATCCGTTGCCACTCCAAACCCTGAACTCCAAACTGCTCTCCTGCATGACCTCCGAGGGGTTAAACCCTATGCACCTTCACCTGATCCAATGGTTGTCGGGTATCTGGTGCTAGATCTGACGATTCAGATCCGTCCTCCTTGCGCGCTCTCCTCTTGAGCTTCACGCTTTTTTTGACTTAGAAGATTTTCTAAGTATCGAAGGTCTCAGCCTTCAGTTCTTCCTCTTGCGAACCCAGTTCCTTCGGGTCTCGTCAGTGTTATATAAACGTTTTCCCTTCTGAGCTTCGTCCTCCCGAATATTTATTCCTGCGCACACCTTGCGTTCGAGGGTCTCGAACAACTCAGATTTGAGAAGTTTTCTTGAAAAGAAAACTCCTTACGCCCACCCGACATTCTCCTGCTCGATGCACACCTTGCAGAGTCGACAAAGTATTCAAAAACCCTGTGAGTGTCTTCTCTTCGACACTTCTCTTTTCTCAGAACCCGAAATTGAGTTCTCTGGTGCACTCTATGCACTCGCTCAATGCCCTCTTGGCAGAGCTCTTTAGAACCTTCAGTAGCTTTGTTTCTTCCTTGTGCCTTCCTTTGCACAGTTCCTCCTCCAGAGTATTCAATAACTTTGAGGCTTCCTTTGAGTCTGTGAATCCTTCTGGTGTGCACTCCTTGCATGTTCTTTCTGACTCCGCAGAATTCAGATGCACACTTCTTGCGCTGGCCACATAACTTCCAATGTTCTGTTGTGCACTGCTTGCACGGCCTAAACAACCCAGACGGATATCACAACTCAATCAGGTAGACAAATTCCGTCTATCCCTACAGATGAAAATCTAACATACATCTACAACATTCATTCATGAAACATAAATACATCAACAATCATATGCAGGAAAAACTGCTTTTCTATTAATCTCTGTATCTCTATACAGATGATTTACAAAGGCTGAACTGTAACAAGTTTCAACTCTCTCTCGAGACCTCTCTGCTCTGGTCTCTCCTCCTAACTCTCTACTCTAATTTCCTCCTAACTCCCCCCTTACAAAATGAGGGCTCCCATGAGCTTATCCTCAATCACCGCCTCTGAGCTATCGCTATCACAGAGCGGCTCCTACGACTACATTCATAAATGGATGTGCAGTCTTGACTATGTCCTGGGATTGTTGCAGACTACCATTTAAGGAAATCTCAACCACTTCCTGAATAGATGCGTGGTCTGGCATTAAAATCCTTACAATATTTATTGAAATTTCAAATTTCAAAATTGAGAGGGCTGCGCCTCTCCCTTTCTCCATTAATGCGTGCTGGATGTGCTGGCTGACTGGCACACTGCTGACGTGGAGTGATGCTCCTGCATCAAGAATGCAAAGGGTGAGTGCGAGTGGTTTCTCGACGAGCGCAAGACCAACTAGACACAGTGACACTACAAAAACCGTGAAGAGAAGTTGGAAGCCGAGGGCAAGGAGGACTATAGAAGGTTGAACCAGAGTGTGAGGATGACATCAAAATCTGGGAGAGGCCAAGACTTCAGAGGCCAAGGGATCGAATGAGCCTTGGCACTCCAAGGATCAGGCCTAAAACCTCCATTGCTATACTGGTGATGGGACTGTGACTTCGTCAAGGTCATCCCCATTAAAATTCCCACGAAGCAAGTCGTCAAGTCATAGCAGCAGGCACGCAGCGAGTGAAAGTCGAGGAGTGGCGGCCGGGAGTTTAAACTCATGAGGTGACGGTAGAGGGAGGGTTCACATGTGCCGGCTCTAGGTGGCAGGAGACCTGGCCAGGTGGCCTTCCCTCCAATTGTCCATCTGTTGAGAGCGTAGACACCCCATTCGGGATAGATATGTCCATTATCTTGATTTTCATGCTCTAAATAATAATTTTTGAGCCAACAAATAACAATTCAACTTGTCTTTAGACAAGTGCGCCTTCCAGAAAATTGCTTTTGATGATTTCTTAGAGGTGGGTCGATGCTCCCGCATCAGACTCCTGGGGAGAAAAATTTATGACCTCTTGGTCATATACTTTCTTTGTCTTCTCATAACAACTTTAACTAGTGAGTTGCAACTAAACCTCTGCAGTAACAAGTCTCTCCTGCTTATACCTCACTAAGCTTCTCTCCTCTGAGCTCAGCCTTTTGACATCTCTCTGGTTCTCTCTTCTGGAATCTTATGAGCACTCTTTGCTCTAGGCTGCTGTAAATATTCTCACCTTCCTTTGCTGCTACCTACATAATCATAAAGACCAATTTACTTAACAAACCTCAACATACTTGTACTTCCTTCCACTGCACGTATAAACTTTTTCTTCTTTGATACCACTTACATCACATTTGACTTGAAACAATTTGTTAAAATCTCAAAGAGCTAATATAGGCTCCTCAGTGATCTTTTCCTTCAACAACTTGAACCCTTTCTATGTTGCTTCAGTCCATTTAAATGGTTGTCTCTTTTTTTTCTACGGTTTCTAACATTAAGGAGCAAATGCCATTGAATTTTTTGATAAATTTCCTATAAAGACTTGATAACCCATGAAAACTTCTGACTTCAAATATGTTTCTTTGAGATGGCCATTCTTTAATAATTTTCACTTTTTCTGGATCCATTTTGAAACCTTCTTGTGAAATTACAAAACCCAAACAAACCAATTATGTTTGCATAAAAGTGCATTTCTTCAGGTTTATCAAGAGTTTTTCTTGATGTAGTTTCTTTAGAACCAAATTTAAGTTCCTAACACGTTCTTTTCTTGTTTTACTGAAAACAAGAATATCATCGAGATACACAATGACAAACTTTCTTATGAATACTTTAAGTACTTCATTCATCAATCTCATAAAAGTACTTGGTGCATTAGTTAGACCAAAAGACATAACTAATCACTCATACAATCCATCATTTGTTTTGAAGGTTATCTTCCACTCATCACCTTCCCTCATTCTAATATGATGATATCCACTCTTTAAATCAATCTTTGAAAAATACTTGGCACCACTCAAACGATCCATTAAATCATCCATTCTTGGTAAAGGAAAACAATACTTAATGGTGATTTTATTTATGGCTCTGGAATATGTGCACATTCTCCATTCTCCTCCTTTCTTTGGACTTAAAACTGTAGGTACAACACATGCGATTAAGCTCTCTCTAACCAAACCTTTATTTAGCAATTCATGTACTTGACTCCTCATTTCCTCATTCTCTGATGGAGTCATCTTGTAAGCTTTTTTATTTGGCAAACTTTTTCCAGGAATTAGATCTATGTGATGACTAATGCTTCTAACAGGTGGTAATTCATTTGGCAAGTCATCAAACACAATATCAATACACTCCTCTAATAATGTCTGAATTTCCATAGGTAGATCATCTATCTTTGTGTTGGTTAAAACAACTCTAGGTTTACCAACTACAACACAACTTATCTCTTCTTCGATGTGCTTAAGAAATTCCTTTTCATTGACCAACAATACCTTTGAATTTGTTTGCTCCTCTGCCTGTTCATCCTTGAGAAAAATAAGAGTATGTTTTTTGCCTTCCTTTTCCAATGTAAATTTATTCTCTCGGCCACTGTACATCACATTTTTGTCATATTGCCAAGGCCTTCCCAACAACACATGGAAAACATCCATGGGTATAATGTCACACAAGACTTGATCTTTGTAATTCCGAATCTGGAATTCTACTCTGCACTGTTCATTCACCAACACTTGGTGTCCTTTTTGCAATTGTGAAACTTTATATGGAGTAAAGATGCGACTCCTTCTGCAATCCTAATTTTTCCACCATTTCTACAGAAACCAAATTATTAGTACTAACATTATAAAAAACTCAATTTACAACACTTACCTTTTGCTTTGCACATTGTTCTAAACAAATTCTTCCTCTGTGCTGGTTCATGTACTTCTTTGTTTGACTTCAACAAAATCCTTTTCATCAATAAAACTTCTCCTACTTCTGGAACCTCAACATTTTCCTCCTGTGCTCTAGTTTCATCCTCATCTTGTATCATATGTACATTTCCCTATCTTGTAGCATTCTCTAGACAATCCCATGACATATGGCTTGTTTTACCACATGTATAACACCTGACTTCATATCCTCTACCTCTTCCTCAACCTCTCTAAAAATATCTCCTTCCTATGAAATCTCTTCCTCTTTCTCTTGAGGATTGTTCTTGCTAATTTGATGTATTGATTTCTTCCTTTTGAGTTGAAAACTTGTTCTTTCCAGCTTGCTGTCCCATACCTCTGTAGGCTTGACCTTTTCCTTTTCCTCTTCCTGAGTTCTGCTTTCTATTCAGTTTCTCTTCCACCTTTAAGGCACATTGGTATGTCTCCTCCAATGTACTTGGTGATAAGAGACTCAATTCATCTTGGATCTCCATTTTGAGACCATTTATATACCTTGCAATATTCTTAGATTTTTCCTCTTAACCTACTCTGATGTTCACCTTGTAAAATTCTTCAGTCTCTCTGACAGTCATCATTCTATGTCTCAAATTCTGCATCTGCATGTATAAAACCAACTGATAATCCTTAGGTACAAATTTACCTTTCAACTTTACAACCATCCTGTCCCAACTTTTAATTGGTTGCTTGTTCTTCTTTCTTCTCTCTACTTGAACACCATCCCACCATAATAAGGCACGACTTTTCAGCTTTGTGACTGTAAATTTCACCTTCTTGTCATCAGGGTTTTTTTCATAATCAAAGTGCTTGTCCATAACATTAATCGAGTCAATCAACTCCTCTGGGTTTAAACTTCCATCATAAGCTGCTACCTCTGTTTTGGACTTTGTACTAGCTCCCATGGCCATTTTCAACAATTTCACTGCAACATTCTCTTCAGTGGTTTCTTCCTCGGTTGAAACATCTTGTTCTTCATCACTGACATCACCTGCTTCAGGATCCCGTCGATTTTCATCCCTCATGGCTTCCATTTCTACACCAGAGCTCTCAATTCCTCCACCACCTCTGCATTTGCAATTGGTCTGCCTCTGCGACCTCCTTTGCCACAACCTCTTGGGATTTGGAATGCTATTACTTAATGTAATGAATTCTCTTTAGAACTATTACAATTGTCGTTCTTCTTTTGTCCTGCTGCTACTAACATAAGAGGTGAGAAATAAATTCTCCCTTTAATAAACTTGCAGAAACAATTTCCTGCTCGGATACCACTTGATGACAGAGTCAATATTCATACCTCAAGCCCGTGGGTTATGGGACCACAAAATTGGACTAATCACGTCCTTGGTAGCAATTAAATTCCTCCTCACATTTGTGCAGCTTGTAATTAGCACTGGAGCCTCTTTATGAAGACCAAACCCGATCTCGTTCTCTGCACACATGCAGAATTTCCAATTCGCACCCACATCATTCTCAGTCCTCTCTCAATGACGGTGCTATCACTAATTTGTGCACATAATCTCATTAAAACCGACCCTTGGGAACAAATTTGGATGCCAACATCATAAGTCGCAGCTGGAAATTATTGCCAATGTATTGGGTCGTCCCACCGATGCATCAGTTTAGACTCCATGATAATTAATTGCTTGGTCCCAGTCAAGTATGCACATAACGCGTTTAAAGGAAATGATTTCTGATCGTTGATCTATAATGATCAACGATCAAGTCTTGTCGCTTCGATTAAGTATCAATCCTGCAATTTCAACGGTCGATAATTACTGTCTCCTTGAAACCTACAGTCCACGTTCTTAAACCTGTCACTCTCATATCATATGCATTCAAACTATTTAATACAACGAAATTTACACACGTAATTTTAACACAAAACCCCCTGGACTCACAATAAAAACGTAATTCTATTAGCTAGAGCTTCAATAATACAAAGTACGACCTTCCAGGCCTGGCCTTGACCTTACATTGTGTCAGCTCCCACAATACATTGCAGATTACAATTTTTAAAGCAAAAACACAAGATCGTGGATCATTTCAGATCCAAGTTTTCCTCGCTAAGATCTCGAATTCATCCCGTGAGATCTGTCCATTATCTCGATTTTCATGCTCTAAATAATAATTTTTGAGCCAACAAATAACAAGTCACCTTGTCTTTAGACAACTGCGCCTTCCAGAAACTTGCTTTCGATGATTTCTTGGAGGTGGGTTGATACTCCTGCATTAGACAATTTCAAGACTAGTTTTGCACATATTGTGCCAAGCCTACCTGGATTGATAATTACATGCCGTGGAATCTAGACCACTAGATCATCCCAACAACGATAATAAGGATGATAGTAGATTTAGAGAAGATTGAAGCTATTAGAGGATGGGCAACACCAAAGAATATAACAAAGGTAAGGTCATTCACAGGGCTTGCTTGATACTACAAAAGATTCATAGAGGGATTTTCCAAGATTGCTCATCCCATTACATATTTACAAAATAAGAGAATCAAATTTGAATGGACACAAAAATGTGAAGAAAGTAAAGGAATTACTTACTAGTTCACTTGTTTTGAATATTGCTGATCCAAATGAAAATTTATTCCTAGGAATTAGTAGCAGAGACTATGACTTTCGAGTTCCCAATTGATGACCAAGGAGTGGGGATGATGAAAAATATTTCTCCATTAGTTCTTCCAAATTTCAATGGTTTCCCTAGTGAATATATGGATACCTTCCTTTTCCAGTTAGACGTCCTATGCAAAAGTTACAACTACACTTTGGATGCCCATAAGTTGTAATTACCTTGAAGAACACAACTCTTCACTTGTTCATGGGTCTCGGGGGAACACCATCCATACTTGGATGAAATGAGACATACATTACTAAATAAATATCATTATTAATGCCGGTCCTAGGACTTACAAGAAGAAATATTTAAAATGACTCAAAAGGAGGATGGGAGCTTAGAAGATTATGTGGAAAGGTTCCAATATAATTTACAAAGGTAAAAACAAAGTCAACTTGCTAAAGACACTTTGTGTACTATCGTGATCAGAGGTATTTCGAGATGAATGCATGGATATCTTGAATTTGATGGGAGGAGGAGACACTTTCCACTTAAGCTTTAATGACATTCGTGAATTTTGCAAGAAGTATTCAAAACAAAGGAAGAATCCTCGAGACGTTGCTGCTAGAATCACGAAGTTAGCTGGAGGAGGAATTATTTGGTATGAAATTGGTAACTTGTTGGATCATTTAAAACTGATATTCTTAGTTCTTTGAGCTCATAATTTGATACATTATAGGTCAAAAGGAAGTAGGAAAAGGTAGAGAAAACATTATCTATATTATACTCCAAATGTAAGAAGAAACATCCCCTAAGGGATTGTCCATTGAAGAACACTAAAATTTGTGGAATTTGTAAACATAACCATGCTACTACTAGTTTCCCCTCTCTCCTAGGACTAAACTTTGTGTACTAAGGAAATAATGAAGAAGCAAAGAATATTTTCTTCATTGATCAAAAGTGACCTTGGTAGCCGCAACCTCCAGGTATGGTCCAATACCCTTCACAATTTTATAATACTTTTTGGACTAACCATTGCAATATCCATATCATCCTTGGTACTCCTCCATGCCTTGGAAATTATGGCCATCCCAACCATCTCAAGGCTCTCAATGGACAAAAGGTTGGCATGGTTCTCCTTTTGGAACACAACAACCACAAGTGACCCCACAATTTCCACAACAACAGTTCCAATTACCTTAGCAACAACAACAATTACAACTTCCTACTAACAACTCTTCACTAAGACCACAATTACCTACCCAACTAACTACCAACTTGAATAATAAACCAACTCAATCCTCTTACAATAGTGAGTTGTCTATTTCTCCTACTTATGTTCTCACCCTTACAGATTGTTAGGATGTACATTTAATATAAGGGAGAATCCTTAATAATCCAACTACTCTAATCATTGCAAAGGATGATTCAAAGGACAACCCAATAGGAGACAACTCTGTACAAAACCAACATGCTACCAATCCACCAAGTGCATCACAAGTCACCTCCTTGAAAAACTCAGAACAATCACTACCTATGGGTGAGAAACTACCTCCCTATCCAGAGAGATTAAGTTTAGACAAAGCCCTTACCCACTTTTTGGGGGAGTAGAGAAATGTGCATGTCAAGATCCTACTATTTCAAGCAATTAAGGATGTCCCTATTTATGCCAAACCTATTTGAGAAGTGTACCTAAAGAAGCCCGATGGGAAGAAAAAGGATCCTCCTACTGTCCATGTTGTCGATTAATTAGCGGATCGTATGCTTGGGAAAATACTTGTATCTAGGGATCTTTATTGTTGATGTTCACATTAACAATACTTGTATCTCCAATATTTTAATTGATCTAGGGGCTTCCATAAACACAATGACAAAGGAGACCATGGAGAAGTTAAAACTGCCCAATTTATGATAAACTCCTATAGTTCTCCAGCTAGCTGGAAGAGACTGAAGATGCCATAACTAATAACTTTATTATAGATCATAGTTCATTTCAGTACCCATCCTCCATATTATTTGAATACATTTTGGACTAGAACATTCAAGAGAATTGTTCAATCACTGATCTCTCCTTATAATTAGACTACATGACTCACCCATTTTATTCCATAACAAAGTCCTCAAGTACACCTCTAGAGATCATCCCTGGTAAACCTTTGAATATCAATAGTGAGTTGGATACTTTACAAAAGGAATAATTGATTTCACCACTACAAAAACATAGCGGTGCATTTGCATGGGATTACTATACTGATATTAGAGGAATCCATCACGATCTTTACACTCAACACGTTTACATAAAAGATGAATCCCATCCCATTGGATAACCCCACTGACATATGTATCTTGCATTATGATAAATAGTGAAAGATGAGCTACAAAAGTTGCTCAATGTCGATTTCATCTATCCTATTTCCAATAGTCAGTGGGTCTCAACACTGGTGATTGTTCCTAAGAAGAATGGGAAGTGGTAAATTTGTTTTGATTATCGTGAACTAAACAAATCCACTGTAAATGATCACTTTGCTCTACCTTTTATAGATAAATTTTTAGACACATTGGCAAGAAATAATTATTTTTTCTTTCCTTGATGGGTTTAGCAGATACAATCAAATCTACATTTCCCTCGGGGATCAAGAAAAAACAACTTTTACCTGCCCATGGTGGACCTTTGCTTACCAAGTCTTTCCCTTTGTTCTATGTAATTCACCTGCCACCTTTGAATGAGTTGTCCTTGGTAAAATTTCTGAATTGATCCATGATTGTGTAGAAGTGTATATGGATGACTTCAATGTTTATGGGAATACATTTGAGGAAGCTTTGAATAGCTTGGGTGAAGTTTTGAAGAGGTGCCAATAAACAAATCTCTCACTCAGCAATGAAAAATGTCATTTGTTACTAATCAAGGGAATTATCCATGGGAACCATGTCTCTCCTACATGTATAGAGGCAGACCCCGTGAAAATAGAGGTAATGTCCAAGCTTCCCAGACCCAATAATAAAAAAGATGTTCACAATTTTCAAGGACATGTTGGTTACTACTGTAGATTTATTGAAAATTTCACTAAGTTACCATCTCCTTTGTTTACTTTACTTAAATATGATAGAAAATTTTATTGTACTAACCGATGTCTTATTTCTTTGGAAGATTTGAAAGAAAATTTATCTGTAGCATTTGTGCTAAGAGGACCAGATTGGTCCCTACCCTTTCATTTCTCTACCGATGCTTCAAAAACAAGCATTGGGGTAGTATTAGGACAAAAATAAGAACAAAATACCTATCCAATTTACTTCACTAGCAAAAATATTGCCCCTACGAAATCAAATTATACAGATATTGAGAAATAATTCCTTGCATTAGTGTATGCTATCAACAAATTTCATCATTACATTATTGGCTATTCTGTTTTTATACATACTGATCATTCTGCCATTCAATATTTATTTAATAAATTGATTACTAATGGTAGGGTGACTAGGTGGTTATTACTATTGCAGGAATTCAACATCACCATCCTTGATAGGCTTGGAAGGAAGAATGTTATGGCTGACTTCCTTTCCCGACTTACTAATGACGAGGATGCTATCCTTGTCGAAGTTGCCTTTCCCAATGAACATTTATTTGTATTGTCTATTCACACACTGTGGTTTGAAGATATTGCTAACTATTTGGTTGCAGGAAAACATCTAGGATATCTCTTACCAAAAGAAATACAAATGATTATTAAGTAGAGTTCCATGTACTCTCGGGTTCAAGGTTACCGCTTTGGCACATGGATAGATCTAATACTCCGACGTTGTGTTCGAGAGGATGAGATTTACGACATCCTAAAATCTTGTCATGATGGACTTTATGGTGGAAAATTTGTGAATAAAAGAACTGGGCACAAGGTATTGCAGCTAGGCTACTATTGGCTCAACATTTTTCGAGATGCCAAGTAGTACACAAGAAGCGGTGACAGTTTCCAGAGAACGGGACAACTTGTTCAATCTAATGAAATGCCACTTTAGAATCAACTCATAGTGGAGCCTTTTGAAAAACATTCTCTTGATTTTGTGGGCCCCATATTGCCTCCATCAAGATAGAAGGCTCACATCTTGGTTTGCACCAACTACGTCACCAAATCGGTTGAAACCAAAGCACCTTTGAGGGCTACAAAACAAGTAGTAGTAGATTTTCTATATGAGCAGATCTTTGTCCACCATGGTGTACCATGAGATATTGTTACAAATCATGGGAGATAGTTCACTTCCAAACTCATTTAGTCCATCACTAACCAGTATCATATT